>JANZLX010000006.1:32819745-32834472 GCA_025531955.1 Erythroxylum orinocense | reverse complement strand
GGACTTTATCATATACATCTAAACATGTACAAGATAAAGAATGCCTTTAAATAATTTGTCACTAAACTACAACCAAAACGATTGGCTGTAGGGCATAAACCAACACTTTCTCCTTTGGATTGCCCAAAACTCTAGGATTTCTCACATATGTAGGGGTTATTCCCATTGCTGCAGATCTTCTAAATGTTTTTGAAGTTTTCCTGCCACAACTATTGCTTTATCCAAATCCTTCGGACCCTCTCAATAGTGATGCCGCATCATTGATGATGAAGGATCGACAAAAATAGGATCAAAAAGTGATAGGTGATAGTATAGAGATTAATTCGATGATTACTGGAGTGTATGTTAGTGTGATCAGCAGGAGCATTAAGATAATGAGTTATGCGAATTATTTTTGAAGCAAACTTGTATAAGTTCTTGCAATTGATCATGGTTTACATGCATTGTGCGCATGTCTGGAGTGCAGAACCTCTGGGAACAATTGGAGTTCTTTAAGCAAATGATAATGTAGTTTAGGGCTGTGAACAGAAGAAGCATTAAAATGAAAATGCCCACTCTTTGATATTATATCCAGGGACTTTTACCGAAAGGTTCACTACGCAACTATTAGGGGTGTGTGGTTTTTATCTCTGACTAATTTAAGCATGCCTTCATGTGCCATCACTGTGCTTTGAAACTTTCAGCCAACCAATCTTATTTTCAGATGAGCTTATTCTTCCCATAGAAAATTGCTATGATCTGGAATCAATGTCAATTTGTCCTGTCTTAACACGAGTCCAGATCCTCTGTTTAGTTTTATGGTGTCTTATTCAGTCTCATGAATCTCAACCATTCATTTATGCAGGTTCTATGTTTATTTATACGGGACTCACACGGGACCCACATAAATGAATAGCTGAAATTTATGGGACAAAATAAGACACCATAAAACTGGATAGAGGATCTTATCCGGCCTTGACACTGCTTCTAGTCGTGTCCTAAGAGTCCAAGATGTTTTATGATATTTAATCATATTAATATGTATTTCCCTTACACTGCTTCTCATTGTATCACACTAGAGACAGATTCTTGCAAGTTGTATTTATACTTGGGTTGCTAAAGGAGTTGGATATTGCTAAAAACTGATGGATTTATTTTTATGGTTGGTAAACAGAATACTGTGAGCAATATGCAAAAAAGTCTCCGTCAACGATGATGAAGATTTTTTTAAAATTTTTTTTGAATTTTATGTCCGTCGGTAAAATGATCGATAGTTACAGACGGAATCCGTCGGTAAATTTACCAATCGAATATTTATATCCGTCGGTAAATTTACCGATAGCCGTTTTACCGACGTCGTTGGCCGTCGGTAATTTCCGTCGCGGTTTTACATTACCGACGGAATTCAAATGTTTTCCGTCGGTAATTTCCGTTGCTAAACGCCCTATTTCTTGTAGTGTAATTCTGTGGGGCTTCCATTTATCAATATTCCGTAGGAGGCAGTAGTGATACGTTATTGAATCCACTTTATAATCCTACGGGGAAATTTCATAACCTCCATAGTTTGTAGCAGAAATCTCCAGTTCACACTGTTAAAAACTTTTTGTAAATCTACTTAATAATACAGTTTTGAGGGCTTCTGCAGCTCTGTTGCGATTATACCTTTTAAAAACTCCTGCACTAAAAGAATATTATCCTCAATATCCCTGCTACTGATAGAAGCACCTTGATTCTCACTTATGAATAAGTGCAAAACCTCATTCAGCCTATTTGCCAAAATCTTGGCAATGGTCTTATAGAAGAAATTAGTACATGAAATAGGTCTGAAATCACTCCATGTGGACGGGTTGGAATTTTTAGGGACCAAACAAAGAAAAGTCTTGTTAATCTCCTTTAGCAAGACACCATTTTGGAAAAACTCATGCACAGCCTCCTTAACTAACCCCCAAGCTACTCAAATTTTTTAATAGAAAATCTCATTCAATCTATCTAGTCTCGGAGCCTTAGAACCATTCATATTAAAGACCACTTTCTCTATTTCATGATCTGTAACTGGTCTAATTAACAAAGAAGCCTCATGTTCAGAAATCTTAGCTGTAACAAAATGCCTAAGGTCAACTCCAATTCCTGCTAAGGAACCTTCTACGCTTAGTAGATTTTTACAAAAATTCGTGGCTTCCTTAGCAATTCCATGTTGTCCAAAAACAATCTCACCAACTTCAGTTTTTATGGAAGTGATTATGTTTACATTCCTTCGAACTAATAATGAATTAAAGAAGAACTTAGTGCATCTATTCCCATCCTTAATCCAAATAATTATGGCTCTCTACTTCAATAAAGAACATTGATTATCTACCAATTGCAAGTAGGTCTTAAGGACTTCCTTTTCAGCTATAGCTAAAGTACAGTCCGTGGGATTGCCTGCCAAGGATTTCTAAATGACTGAAAGCTTGTTTCTTGTTGTTTCTATCTCCTTAAAGAGGTTTTGACCTCTCTTTAAATTTAGTCTCTTCATTTCCTGTTTAATAGCCTTAAGCTTTTGCAAGCAAATGTACTGTTTACACCCATATATCTCATTTTCCAAACCCTTCATTATTGCTTCTTGAAAGCCCTCCATATTAACCAGAAAATTATTAAATTTGAAAGGATGATGGATTCTAATGGTAGTAAACAAGTTATCAACCTTGATAAGGGTATGATCGGAAATTCCTCATTCTAGGAAATTTGTTGAGCATCATGAGAAAGTATTTATCCATTCCACTTTAACTATTGCCCTATCCAACTTTTTCCTGATGTGCCAAATAAAACTTTGTTTGTTGTACCAAGTAGACATATGACCTTTGGATTTTTAATCTGTAAGTTCCACCTCCTGCATACGATCGAATATATCAGAAGAGTAGTTGTGTAGATTACAGTTTCCTTCTGCCTCTGACCTAAAAAAAGTGGCGTCAAAGTCCCCATTAACTAACCATAAAACACTAACTGAAGCCTTGAGTCTTTGTGAAGAATTCCAGAGCTCAACTCTTTGAAACACAGTGTTAAAACCATAGACAAAAGTAGCTATAGCATAAGAATTTTCTATTTTGAAGTAAAGCTTTGTGTGAATAAATTGTTGACTAGTTTCCAGAGCCTTCACTTCCAATAGATCACCATCATAAACAATAATAATCCTTCCATAGGCATAACATCGGTGGTTAGTAAGAAACTCCCATTTGTTACCCAAACAACTTAGTTTATTCAGATTTACTTTTCTAATTTTAGTTTCCAATAGACAAAAAAAACAAAGGCTTTTCCTTTTGAAAAAATCTCTTACCGCATTAAGCTTAGAAAGGATATTTATTCCTCTTACATTCCATACAATCAGGATCATAAGAGATTACTTTTCTTTTTGGAGCCTTTCCTACTGCTCCTGTTAGTTTTCTAAGAGACAACCTTATCAAACTATTCCTCTTGAGTAGCTCCACACTACAGTTCAGCCTTCTGTAGGTTTTGCTCATTCTGTTGGATATCATAGAGCCCTTCACTTGGATTAATTCCATTAGTTTTCAGTATATTCTCCTTTTTATTCTTTAGTGACATAATTAAATCACTTGATGGATTATGAAGAACTCTTCCCTGTTGAACTGAATCTAGGCTATTTTTCTCATTAATACTCTCCCCATTTTTAGGGGAATCCTTATCAGCCTGAATCATTTCATGATTATCGGACACTTGTTTTGCTACCTCACATTCTTTATTGTCTTCTGAATTAATCTTTTCCATTCTCATCACCTCCCAATAGTCTACTTTAGTGAAAACTTTTCCAGTAGGTTCTCATTCTTTGCCTTGTGCTTTTAGAGACGATTTCTATTGGCATGTAACCATAATTTTATCCTCTCTAAGAGAGTCTTTATTTGCCAAACTTAGGATAGGAATGTTGTCTTTTATTTCCTTAAAAATATCTACACTCATACATAACTGTGCAAATCCAACTCTTTTCCTCAACGTAGTGTTTTCATTCATACATATTGGTTTCTCCAAATAACTAGCTAGTATACTCAAACCCTTAGTTGTCCAATATTCTAAAGGAATGTTGTGAATAATATTCAACCATAGAGGAATGTTCTTCATTCTAATTCTTTCTAATTCCATGTCCGGTTGCTAACTTTGAAGAAATAAAGGGAGTTGAGAGATGTGTCAAAGGCCTTTTTCAATTACCTTTTTAGCTTCCGATTTTGAGAAGGTAAAGATTAAGTTATCCTCCTCAGTTAGCATAACCTCCATTAGACCTCTCTATTTCCAGTTTCTCTGGATCCAAGCTTGTATCATTGGAAAAGTAGGTCTTTTGTCCATAAAAAAACCAATAAGAGCAGCTTCTCATGTCTTAATGCCTTCCTACAGAATGTCTAGACTAGGAGTCACCATTAGCTTTCCTTCAATCTCAACAAGTGGACTGTAAACCAAGGAAAAGTCATAATTGTCTCCCACAACCTGTTTCCAGGTCTTTCTAGCCTCTTTAAATGTTGAATTTCACCAACAAATGTAGCAGAAGGTTTGGGAGGAATGGAAGAGGTTGAGGGAGGAATAGTTGTAGAGAAGGATGAGGAAGAGGAGTGGGCTGCTGAAGATTGGGAAGGGGGTGAGGGAGTAAAATGAAGGTTCGGGGAAGTAGCTAATTTAGAAGTATTATTGATTATGCGTGTTTGGTATGAGATTAAACCAAGTTAATAGTTATACCAATATTTGGTATCAAATGTTAAGAATGATAATAAAATAATTTTAATTCATATTTAATTATTATATAATTTGTTTTGTAAATAAATCGTTAAAATATTTATATTTTATAAATAATTAATTACAATTTTTCAAATGATTTATAAAATTATTAATTTTTAAATAATCGTAAATAAATTTATGATAAAATAATAGAATCAATAAAATAAAATAAATAATTATTAAAGAAATCAATATAAAAGATTGTAAATAAAATAATCATTAAAATTTTAATATAAAAGATCGTAACTATATAATTGTTAAAAAATAATATAACATATCATAGTACGTGATTTTAATGATAATATTGAGAATTAACATAAGTCAATTTCCTAATAATATTTTGATAATAATTTATAATATTCTAATAATATTTTTATCTCTTATTCTATTTGATTCAAGTTTATATCCACATCCTTGCTTAGGATTAAAAGCCTATGCTTTTTAAAAATTTATTGCAATTCTGTCATTTCCTATTTTATCTATTTTTAATAATCAAACAAGTAAAAATTAAGAAATAAATGTTACATTCTCATTTCCACCTTATCCCTTTTTCTATACATAATTCTTCTTATTTTGTATATTTTTATGAGAATACTATACTATTTCAGAAAAATACAAGAAAAAAAAATCGATTCCCAACTAACATATTTTATGTGGCTGGCTTGGGCTCTTGGTTATCGACGGATTGTCTTTGAAGTCGACTCTTTAGAGGTAATAAATATTCTATCATCGTCCCATCTTCCTGGAACTGACTACACTTCTTTGATGACAGGTATCCAGGGTCTTCTGCGACACACTTGGGAGGTGAAGTTTCAGCATGTCTACAGAGAAGGCAACCAGAGCACAGATTGTCTGGCTGCCCTTGTCGCGTCGGCCAGTCCCGATCTCCATTTTCTCCAAGAGTCTCCAACGCCAGTCAGAGTTCTCCTGCTCCGTGATCAACACGGCCTTTTGTACCGCAAACATTGCGTTAATTAGCTTTTCTTGTAGTTTCTTTTTCCCTTGTACCAAAAAAAAAGTTCACATTTGAATTGGTACATTATAAAATGTTCACACCACCACTCTTTTATCACAAAGTCATCATTTTACATTATTTCTAAGGTATTGTTTGTTAACTAGTAATAAATAAATGAAAATGAAAATGAAAATAAAAATAAAAATAAAAATGAAATATTTATTTATAATTTTTAGTTGTTTAGTTACTGGTAATAAATAAAATAGGGAAATGACAAAGTAGGAACTAAATATAAAGAATTCTAAACTTTTATTCCTAAGAGTGGTGTAGGTATAAGCCCAAATCAAATATCGGGAATAAAAGATAAGAGATATTATTATAATATTATCAAATTCTTATCAAAATATTATCAAGATATTGTGTATTTTATTTTGTTTTATGAATACTTTTATTCCTGTCATAACAATCATTTATAATTATTTAAAATTAATATTGGATTTTTTTGATTAATTAGTTATAAAATATAAATTATTTTGATTAATTATTTACAAGATAAATCAAATAATAACTAAATATGGGGAAAATTCTCATTACCATTTTTAATATTTAATGTTAAATATTAGTATAACCTCTGTTTTTAAACTCGGACCGATCTGGCCGGTTCGACAGGTGACCGGTCAATGGACCGGTCCGTTTTATCATTCAAAACCGGCTATAAATTATCCCAGTTTGAACCGGTCAGACAATTTTTTTATTTTTTATTTTTGTATTTTTAAATATTATATATAATTAAATATAATTATTGAATAATTATTACGTCACACCGGTTTGACCGGTGGTCAAACCGTTGACCAGTAAGGCCACCGATTCAATGACCGGTCCGGGTTTCAGAACATTGAGTATAACTATTAATTTTGTTTAATACCATATTAAACACACATAATCAGTAATTTTATTCATATTCCGACTCTTACTTTCTATTCTCATTAACATTTTTTCAAATTTTTATTACTAATTATCAGACATAGAACTAAAAGTTATTAATACAAAGACATACATAATGACTAACTGCAATTCACCTATTTTACCATTTAATGACATTACAAACACAATTATACTTCTTCAATTGTCTCATATGGCGCATTCAAGTTCAAACAATTCTCATTACCTCTTGTCTCTTAAAATACATCAATAGCAATGCACTCTCCTTAAACGTTGATTCTTTATATAAAGACTATGTCAAGGTCGGATGTACATTGGAGGCGAGTGGGTCCAAAAGGTTTTTATATTAAAACATTATTATTTTAAAATTTTTATTAAAAAATAAATTTTACTCCTACTCAAAAAAAATTTACCCTATTAAAATTTTGTTTTTATTTAAAATAAAATTTTGTCCCCGCTCAAAATAATTTCCTAAATTTGTCATAGATTATGTTAAAATGGCGGAAACTTGGTATGCTCGTCTACCGCTTCATCCTAGTTTCACTATCTAACTCCACCATCTGACTTGCTCTGAACCCATGTTTTAAAAATCGGACTGGACCGGCCGGTTCGATCGGTGGCCGGTCGGCTATCCGGTCCAGTTCATTTTTAAAAACCAGTTCTTAATTGAACCGGTTGAGCCGGTCCGACCACTGGTTCAATAAAATTTTTATTTATATTTATTTTTTGTATTTTTTAATATTTTTAATATTATATATAATTAAATATAATTATTGCAAAATTATGATGTCACACTGGTTCGACCGGTGGTTGAATTGGTCGAACCGGTCAAACCGATGACTAGTAAAACTTTCAGTTTGATGTCCGATCCAAGTTTCAAAATATTGCTCTAAACTATTACATTTTTTGTAACCTCTGCATTGGGCTTAAAGAAACATTTCATTAAGAAAACCAACTACCGATTATTGTTGTTTCAACCATGGTTTTGAAAATTGGATCGGACCGGTCATTTCGATCGGTTCAGCCGGTGACCGGTCAGCTATCCGATCCGGTTCACCCCTAAAAATTGATTCTTAATTGAACCAGTGAGAACCGATCAATTGACCGATCGGACCGATCCGACCACTGGTTCAATAATTTTTTTATTTTCTTTTATTTTCTTTTTTTATTTTTTAATATTATTAATATTATATATAATTATTATATAATTATGACGTCACACTGGTTCGATCGGTGATTGACCAAATCAGTGACTAATAAAACCTTCAATTTAATAATCTGTCTAGATTTCAAAACAATGATTTCAACAACGCGGAGAAGAGGAGCCGCAAGGACCAATGAAAGCATCGCGTCGAAGCATCGCAGCCACTCTTCTAAATTGAGCAAATGACCGAAGATTCGAGAAAGGCAAAAGTGGTTCAGGTGTAAATCTTCTCAATTAAAAAAAAAAAAGAATCATTGTTTTGATGATAGTTCCGCACCTTGAATAAAGGATCTACTTCGATGACAAACAAGTCAGCCCATAATTATGGTCTAAGCGCATATTCCACCCAATCATTCCACCCTATCATTTCTTTTACCTCACCTAACTCTCCTTGGCCTTATTTGATAAATGATTGATTAGATATTTTTTAATAGATTAAAAAATATTTAATTGTTTGAATATACCAAATCACTAATAGTTATATTTAGTAATTAATTAATTGAGTTGACAGATTAAACTCTCTGTTGTTTTTTAAAATACCCATATAAAAAATGTTTTGTTATGATAATTGGGAAATTAAGAGACAAAAAGGCTATTGTGTTAAAAAATTATTACAAATTACTCAAGCTATCATCTTTTATTATTATTTTCCCTTTACTAAGTAGTAGTAGTAATAGTGGTAATAATTATAATAATAATTATTAATAATAATAAATAATAATAATAATAATTATTATTATATATGTTCTATAGTTTTTATCAAAGTTATAAACTTAATTTTTATGAAATTAAATATATAAAATCTAAAATCTTACGAAAATATTCAAATAAATACTAAGATATAATACTTATGTCCTTATAAACATTTTTTTAAAAGTCATACCCTTATAAGTTATTTTATATATAAAGAACTACTTTTATCAAACATCTTTAAATAAACAGCCTATGTTATCCGCTAATCAAATCAACTAATATAATCCATTATCAACTAAATATTAATAGAAATAACTAATAACTAATGTAATATATTTTATTAATTAATTTTCGTAAGCTAATAAGTTCTTATAAATTATTTTTTTAATTAAACTTTAACTTTTTAACGATATCTTTTAATTATATTTTAAATTCTTAATTTTTTAATTAAAATTTTAACCAATTTTATAATTCTTATTGAATTTTTAAAATTTAAAATTTTAAGGTTCAATTTTTAAAACTTTTGTTTTTTGTTTACAAAACATTAACAAAGAGACAGAGAGCTCGTTGTCTGGGAATATGCCACGTGTACTTTGCAACGACACAAAATGGTTTGGAGGTAGACAACTATGGAAACTTTCAACCACTCGACAATTTGGACACTGAAAGCTATTGTAGGCTCTGTCGGCCATGTTGTTCTACAGAGCAAATCTTGTCTTCAGGAATTATGGAAATTTAATCTCAATTCTTCAACTGTGGCTTTATCTAGTAATGACATTACTGGTCTTTTGATGAGGACATGATCCTCAAGTTATAACTATATTTTATTGATCCAAAAGTTCTGCTAAATTCATCAATAAAAAAATTAAAAATAGATTACTTAATTTGACTTAATCTGTTTTAATCAATTTTGGTAAGTGAATTATGGAAACTTAATGGGGAAAATAGCTAGAAAAAATGCGTATTTATTATTAAATCACAAAACTTTAATATTCTTCCTTGTCGTATGAAATAATACTTAATAATGACCTAAATTTATTCCTTAGTTATACACCATTTTTTCTCTATCCTGCTGTAGATTTTTTATCTAATTATCAGCAATTTATAGAGATAACAATGGGCCAGCCCAAGATCAAGTCCACGTACTCAAATACTGGCCGGCCCACGGCTCGACTCAAGACCCAACCAAGTTGGGACTGCCCAGTCCATGGACCGACCCGACCATAAACTAACCGGCTCCATCAATCGTTTTTTTAATTAAAAAGACAACTTCGCTCTTTGACAAAAACAACATCGTTCTGTCACTTTTGGTCAAGCCTCTCTAGCCTAAGCTCAACCTGGGCGTTGGCCTGGTGGAGCCAAGCAATACTAGCTCTTGGGCTGGTCAACTCGGACTCAAACCAAATTGTCATCCCTAGCAATTTAGGACATGAAGAATATTTATAAATTTTAGGGATTAAAGAATTCAACAGGTTCGACTGGCTCAACCGTTAAAATCTTAAACTATCTAATTTTTTCTTCAATTTTTAAATTTTTAATTCGATTTACTTTAATAATTCTTCTTATTAAAATTAAGTGAATTAATTAATTAATTAATCAATTTTTATAAATTATTAAGTTTTTATAAATTGAAATAAATCAATTAAATTTTATTTAATAGTTTCTTTTTTAATTGAACTCTAAATTCTTCGATAACTAAAAACAATAATTTTAAATCATATTTCAAATTATTTAATCATATTTAATTTTTAGTCAATTTTATGACCATATAATAAAATTATAAGCCTATGGTAAGAGTTCTGTAATGCATTGATTTCATAGTATGATACTTTTTACTTTAATCACTTTACCGTCTTGAGTGAAATTTTAGTGAGGGTGTAAAAGCTGGTTAAATCTTTTAAATCTTAAACCTCTTATCTTGTCAGTTTAACTTCTAAATTCTTTTTTTTTAAAACATTTTTATCATGCATTTTTATACAATTATAAATAATTTAAGCAAAACAAAAGGTTACATCTTACATCTTTGAATGTGATAATATCTAAAATGATTCGTATCCGATCAATTGACTTACAAGCTGTTTGGAAGATGATGAATTGAATTCAATCTTGTAATAATTGAATTCAATCCATCTATTTGGAACCCAAAAAAGAGTATGAATTGAAATCTGCAGTGGGTTTAAAACCCACTTTATTAACAAATTCAATTCACGTCCCTAAGTCACATGAATTGAACCCCTAACAATGTCTCTCTTCTTTTTTAACTCACAAACCCAATAATACTCATTATTAGAGAAACACCAGACACGAATGGTGAAGGAGCTCGCGTCTGGTAAAGAAGTTGTCTAGTGATGATGGAGCAACAATTTGCTCACCATGGGGCGACAGTTGCTTCTCATTGAGGCCAGGCGATTGTCGCCTAGGTCATATGGGCGAAGAAGCTGAAAATAGGAGGCAAACAATGACAACGGTAAGGAGCAGCTGGAGGCGCGAGGAAGAAAACTAGCGGCGATGACAAAATTTATAGGAAAACATAGATTTTTGCAAAACATGTGCCCATGTTGATGAAATGAGTTCTGGGGAGAGTCAGTTGGCGCGTGTGTTGCACAAACCACGCCAAATACTCCCACAAACTTTTTAAATTGTATTTTGAAATATATTTTAGCCTTAATTTTAGTGGTTTGTGCAACACACGCGCCAACTGACTCTCCCCAAAACTTTAATTCGGATTAAATTAGTTTAATCTCTAATTAATTTTAATAATAAACTTTTTTGATGATATTACTTATAATGAAATTGATGTTTATAAGTTGTTCAATGTAAGTGTGAATGTTTACTAGTTAATCATATTATTTTTTAGTCAGGGATAAATGTGTCATATGAAATAATTGAATTTAATTCTAATATTATTGGATTTGTTCTAAAAGGTGTAATTGAATTCAATTATAATATTATTGGATTTGTTTCAAACGGTGTAAATTGAATTCAATTCAATCTTATTAATGTAATTGAATTCAATTCGTTAATGAATTCAATTCGAAGGTTTCCAAACAAGTTGTTAATAGCCTCAACATCTTAATTACACCCTAATGGTTAGGATAAGAGAACTCATCTCATATGAAGAATGAACTCCTATATTATCATGTTTTGATCTATAAATTTATCGATTAATTTATTAAATGAATCAAAATTTTAATATATTTAATTATCAAATAATTTGAGATTTTTTTTAAAATATATATTTTGTAAATTATATTTTCAAATTAATTAATATATAATAATTATAATTTTTTATACGAGAATGATGTTATATGAATTCATTTTTTAGCAAATATTCTTTTATAATTGAGGATAAAAATGTATCAAACCAAATTTAATTTTTTTTACTCAAATTTTTATATTTTTTATACAATTTTAGCTCCATTTTGATACTTTAATCAAATTAAGTCAATTAGATGAAATTGAAATTCAATTGATTCAAATTAAATTTAAGAGTAAAAGACACAAACTTCTCCTATAATTTAAGAAATTAAAAATTTTATTAAATTTTAAAATTATAAAATTATAAAAAAGTAATTCTAACTCTTAATTTTTCAGAAGAACTCCTTCTTTTAGACTTTAGTTAAAAATTAATAATGAAATACACGTAGTATAAATGTCACAATCAATTTAAAGTCACATAAATAACTATTTAACCTAACATTTAAATTTAAACTAAATTAATTAAATGACTAAAAATAATAATTTATTATAATTATTTTTAATTATTAATTTAAGTAAAGTTTAATTAGTTTAAATCAAAATGAAGAGATGAGCTAAGCTCTTATATGAGTGATATTTAATTAGTCCATATATGATATTATGTGTATTTTGAATTGAAATATAACTATATAAGAGAGATTACAATTTTATTTTTAAAATATAAAAAATACACGTATCTTTTTGACCTAAATTTAATTAACTGGCGATGGTAAGCTCTCACAACACACTACCCACAAACTTGGAGAATGAAAGTCGCAAAGTTGACCCCAAAACTAGCGGACCAGCATTTGACTGGATCAGGCTTGTGTCTAGGCGTGTAAGTGATAGAGAAAGCGTTGGAAGCGAGAAAAATGAGGCACAAATCATGTATCAAACCATGCATGCAAGCCTGCTTAAGAACTTTGTTGGCTGTTGTTCTCTCCTAAACCTCCGCTCACGGTGTTTCTGCAATTTTCCTATAATCAATGAAAATTTCTTCATTCTATCTCTCTGCCAATAGGAACCAAAAAAAAAGGATCAAAATAACCAAGAAATTAAGAGAAGAAAGACAATGGGAAGCAAGGAAAAGAGAGACAAGAGACTCCAAGAGATCTCCCTTCTCCGAACCATTCCTTACTCTGATCATCAAAGGTACGCAAGTCCGTTATAACCTTTTCCATTTTCTGTTCTGAGATCTTTCCTATGTAATTACTTGGCCACTTAAATTCAGGGAAACGTGTTTACGGGTGCTTTTCAGGTGGTGGTCATCGGAAACTGTTGCGGTGGTGACTGGTGCTAATAGAGGGATAGGTTTTGAAATTGTGAGGCAACTTGCAGAACATGGATTAACAGTAATCCTGACTTCAAGAGTAAGTAGCGCAGGCATGGAAGCGGCTAATGTCTTGCAAGAATCAGGACTCAGCGTTGTCTTTCATCAACTCGATGTTTTGGAGTCTACATCGATCAATGAGTTCGCGGAATGGGTGAAGCAAAACTATGGCGGTATAGATATTCTGGTAAGAGACTTGGTTGTTATGGTGCAGAAAGCTGTCGTTGGGTTGCTTATGTAGCTATGTTTATCTTTTTTCAGGTTAATAATGCAGGTGTTAATTACAACCTCGGATCGGGTAATTCTGTTGGACATGCAAAGATGGTTATGGATACTAACTATTTTGGCACCAAAAACGTGACTAAAGCTATGATTCCAGTTATGAGACCTTCCGCTGCAGGTTCTCGTATTGTCAATCTGAGCTCTCGACATGGTAGACTGAATGGAAAGCGAAATGTAAGAATAATCTCTGTTTCTTTGATTGTATATAAACTGAACTAGTTTGTTTGATGTTTCCGAATACTCACTAATTGCTTTTTCATCACTGACAGAGAATAGAGGACGAAACTTTGAGACAACAATTGAGTGATTTAGAAACTCTATCAGAGGAATTAATTGACCATATGGTCTCTACTTTCCTTGAACAAGTTGAAAATGGAACTTGGACAGAAGGTGGCTGGCCTCAGACACAAACCGACTACTCAGTCTCGAAACTTGCAGTGAATGCTTACACTAGACTAGTGGCTAAAATACTCTCCGAGCGGCCAGAAGGCGAGAAGATTTATGTCAACTGCTACTGTCCAGGAAAGGTGAAGAGTGCAATGACAGCTTGGGCGGGCAGTATATCTGCTGAGGACGGCGCTGACACCGGAGTTTGGCTTGCTTTGCTTCCTGATCAAGCTATTACAGGAAAGTTTTTTGCAGAGAGACGTGAGTTGAACTTCTGATGAGGACATCTTTCGAGAAGATAGTGTAACAAGAGAAGGAGAACGAACTTAGAGGCAGTGATGAAAGTTTACTGGGACTGTCAACGTTGGATAAAAGGGCTTGCTTCGTGGGTTCTGCATTTATCTTAGCTAATGTGATGTAACCTCAGTTTAGATCTTTTGTCTAATATTATAATTTTTTATTGTGTCTAATAAATCTCAGCTATTTATTTATGTAGATTTCATATGAGACCTGCATAGAACCCGTGTAGGGCTCGCAAAATAAATAGCTAAGATTCTATGAGATAAAATAAATCAAAGTAAAACTGGAGAGAAGATCTGGTCTTATATGACCATAGAGTACTTTGGAGAAGAATATGACTTGAAGGTTACCTCAGGCTCTGATGTAGATGGAATGCCAGGTTTTTGTCCATGAGATTTTCTTTAGGCTCTAAAATTTTTCACGTCAGAGATAACGTTCTAAACATCTTTTTACGTTAAATTTGGTACTCCCTCCGATTCATAATAAGTGTCGTTTTAGAGGAATGTACATTTATTAAGAAAGGTAATGAAATATCTGATATACCCTTATTAATTACATGTTAAAGTACCTTGAAAATATAATATGCGTAATCTGTGTAATTAAGATGTGAGAGAAATTAAAAGGTAATTTTGGAAGTAAAATTATAAATATGCATAAAAAGTC
>JANZLX010000006.1:32792103-32810083 GCA_025531955.1 Erythroxylum orinocense | reverse complement strand
TTTATCAAAAACTCACTTAAGGCCACATGTACCAAATTTAAAACGGTCAAAATTGCAATGTACCAAAGTGGCCCCAAACATGTCCGTTAAACGGACACAGACTGGCTAAGCAATCCCAAACTCACCCGAGAGTGTCCGTTAAACGGACATTTCTGTCCGTTAAACGGATATGAAACCATCAAACGCTCCAATTTCTCCCGAGACGGTCCATTAAACGGACCTGCATGTTCGTTTGACGGACATGAGCCTTCCAACCAGTCCGTTAAACGGACTCTCGTGTCCGTTTAACGGACACATGCTAAACCAACATTTTTCAATTTTTTTTTCCAAGTTTCCAACCCTCATTAATCATCAAACACACTCCCAATTTTCCAAATTCATTTCCTTTATCACAAATCATTTCAAATGAAACATAATCATCTCCATTTCCTATAATTTCATTTAAACCAAGCCTCCTAATTCACATGCACCAAATTTTAGCGTTCTAACCCAAGGTAGGGGGCAAGATGTTACATTAGCGGAGTAGAACGCATAAAGAAACCACCATCACGATTCAACCAGGGATCCGTGAAAACTGAGATTGATTTTCCATCTCCCACTCTCCAACGAGCGCCTTTGCCCAGCAAATATTGTGCCGAAAAGAAGCTCCTCCAAATTAAACTAGGGTTTCAACCTTCTTTAGCATTAAGGAAACTGCAATCTGGGAAATATTTAGCTTTAAACAACTTACTTGGCAGCGAAGTCGGGTGAGACAAGAATCGCCAAACTTGCTGACAAAGCATCGCACAATTAAAACAATGTAAATCACGAAAACCCATACCGCTCAGTTTCTTCGGAGCACAGAGTCTCTCCCATTTGGCGCAGTGAAGTTTAGATCTGTTGCCTGATGAAGACCCCCACTAAAAAGAATTCATCATTTTGTGTAAGTCATCACAAATACCTTTTGAAAGGAGGAAGACACTCATACAGAACGTAAGAAGAGCTTGAGCGATAGTCTTGAAGACAATCTCTTTGCCCAACTTGGAAAGCAGGATTTTTCCAGCTATGAACATGTTTACTGAGTCGATCCTTCATGAAAGCAAAGATTTGTTTTTTATTTCGCCCAATTAGAGAGGGAAGACTCAGGTACCAGCCATGATCAATTGGATCTGAAACCTCCAAAATAGAAATCGCATCCTACTTCACCTAACCCTTCGTATTTGAGCTAAACATGACCCCCGATTTTTGATAGTTGATAGCTTGACTCGAAGCTTTCTCATACGTGTCGAGGATCTGCTTGATGTTGCGGCACTCAGTCGAAGAAGCTTTAAAGAAAAAGAAGCTGTCATCAGCGAAAAACAGATGGGAAACACTGAAAGCCCCTCTGCAAATGGTAATACCATGAATGTCGCCTTTCGACTCAGCCGTCCTCAAGAGAGCAGATAACCCTTCAGCACATAAAATGAAGAGATAAGGACTTAGTGGATCTCTCTGTCTAAGTCCGCGACAAGGGACGATAGGGCCCATAGTTTTGTCATTAAAAGCAACCGAGTAATGAGCGGTGGAAACACAAAGCATGATCCATTTAACCCACTGAACATCAAAACCTAGTTATATCAGGATGAAATCCAGATAACTCCAGTCGACTCTGTCGTACGCCTTGCTATTGTCAATTTTAAGCACAACATCACCATTAAAGCCCCTCCCTTTATTCTTCATATAATGAACAATCTCTAAAGCAACCATAATATTATCAGATATTAGTCTATCTGGAATAAAAGCTGACTGCAAAGGAGAGATAATCTGAGGAAGGCGATAGGCCATAATATGATTTTATAAATCACATTACAGAGAGCGATAGGTCGTAAATCTTTCATACTACTAAGCTTATCTTTTTTTTGGAATGAGGACAATAGTAATATTGTTTAAAGAGTCAGGGAAAGCACAATTCTCCAACCACATGCAACTTTGAGAGAAAATGTCAGCTCCTACCGTATCCCAACATTTTTGGAAAAAGGCTGAGTTTATACCATCAAGGCCAGGCCTTTGTCGGGGTGCATTTCAAATACGACTGTCTTGAACTCTTCCATAGTAAAGGGGGTCAAGAGAGAAGCGTTATCACTGTCTGTCACCACCCGGGTAATATAATCGAACTCTGCAATATTTGGTGATGTTAAGGGAGCTGCGAAGAGGTCATTGAAATATTCCACAACAATAGAGCACATAGTATCCATATCCGAGACAGCATTTCCATGATCATCCTCCAAAAACTCAATATGATTAATCCGCTTTCTACGAGAGGCTTGAGAATGAAAGAATCTAGAATTGGAGTCCCCATATTTGAGCTAAAATTTTTTTGACCTTTGTTTCCAATAAACGACCTCCTGTGCAAGAAGGGTCAAAAGCTCAGTTTTAAGCCTCATAATAAGCGCATCATCCGCTTGAGCCTGTTGAACAACATCAATTCTTCTCTTTAAGAGAGCAATCCGATATTAAAAATTATGCTCCTGTGAGTTCTACCAGGCAGAAATTTTGTCCAACACACCATTGGTCTGACCCTGAGACCAAGCGCCAGACACAACCTCCATAAAACCATTTTCAAATAACCATTTATTCTCAAATTTAAAACGGTTGACCCTTTTAACTGGAAGCACAGAGCTAGCAAAGAGTTTAATGGGGTTATAATCAGAATAAGAGCTTACCAAATTATAGAGTTTATGGAAAGGAAAGGAAGTAAGCCAATCCGCAGAGACAAAAGCCCTATCCAACCGCTCCATAACCAGAGAATCCGAGCCCCTACCTCGTTCCTAGGTAAAGCCAAAACCCACAAGAGGTACTTTAAGTAAACGACAATCCGCAATGCAAGAGCGAAACCCATCCATGAGCGAAACAGGGTAATCCCGGCCACCAAACTTATCATTAACAGAGAGAAGATTATTAAAGTCTTCCATGCAAACCCAAGGTAAATTATAACGACGGGAGAGAGCTTTGAGTAGTTCCCAACTACTTCGCTTCTGTGAGTTTTAGCGAAACCATAAAAACCAGTGAATCTCCATTTAAAATTATTAGAGTGAACAATCTCCATATCGATATGATTACTCGAGTAACCCAAAACATTAGCATTATTATTACTATTTCAAAGGAGCGCAAAACCCCCACTACGTCCATTATGATCAACACAAAAACAACAATCAAACTTTAACAAAATACGTAATTCCTCCATCTTATTGGAAGTAACAAGAGTTTCACTAAGCCTTATTGGTTCGAACAATATCTTTCAAAGCATTCATTGCACGCGGATTGCCCAAACTCCGGCAGTTCCAGGCAATACAATTCATGGTGATCAACGAGTCTCCTGAACAAGACCGGCCGTTGTTAATTCAATAGAGCTAGAGGTTGAAGTCGAAGAAGATGAGTATCTACTGCCTTTCATCTCATCGAGGTTGGTACCAATATATGAAATGTCGCGGGGTTGTTTTTTAACTTCATCAACAACCATAACGTTGCTTTCCTTTTCCATGTGGACAACAACGAAATCTGATTCAATGCCAAACTTTTCCGGTTCAGAACACGATTAACGGTTTTAGTTAGGTCGACAGCTGGTGCAAAGTGAAATGTCCTATGAAAAGAGCCATAATCATTCATGACTCTGTTTTGCTTTGATTTTGCTGTTACTGGATATGGATTCCCTACCATCAAAATGTGCATGAAAAGCGGGATCTCTTTGCCACTGATTTGGACAGAATCTAAGTTGATCACGAACCTCTGATCGAATTAATAAAAATTGGTCGATTAATTAATAAAAGTTGACCGATTAATTAAAGAATTGATCAATTTTGAACAACAAAATTTATTAAAATAAATTGAATCGAAGAATTGAAATGTTCAAGGTTTTTATGATTAAATCGGTCAAACCGATTAAAATTTTTAATCATTGGTTTTAAAATCTGAATGAACAAAATATGAATTTAAAAATATATATGGCTATTGACCTACAAAAATATATAAACACCAACATTGTTAAAGATAAAATTTAAATTATGTAACTATAATATGTTAAATGCTATAACATACTTAAATTTGTCATTAACGATATTAAAAATATCATAAACAAGCAGGGACGGAGCCACAGTGGGGGCACTTGCCCCCATTGATTCCAAAAAATTTTACATAAAAAATTATTATTTTAAAATTTTAATTCATGAAAAAATTAAAATTTTGCTCTCATTAAAATTTTGCCCTTACTAATTTTTTTTTTGCCTCCAGTAAAATTTTGCTCCCACTCAAAAAAATTTCTAAATCCGTCCCTATAAACAAGAACGCATTTTCATATACAATATTATAATATGTATTATTATACGATTAAAATAGATTTTATATTTGATTTATACTTTACAATATTCCAGAAAAGTTAGTAAAAAAATCTTACCTCATCTTTTTTATTTTTAAAATATTTTTTTCCTAATAATAATATTATTAAATTAATTATCTTACATAATAGTTAAAGCACTAAAGTTTTTCAGCTTATGTATTAAAATTTAATATATGTTTTGAAAAATATTTTGTTAATTCTTTTTAATGAAATATAAATAAAATATTAAAAAATAAACACACGTTGCTATCCTAGTTTATAAAAATCTAATCAATAGGATAAAATAAAAGGCTTAAAGTTAAAAGTTTATTATAGTTATTAGCACAGAGTTACCCGATACTTATTTTCTCAATATCGTTATTGTTTCTTTCTCAGAAAAATTAGTTCATGACCTGTAGGTCTTCTATTTTCATGCAATAGCCCTATTATAAAATTGACTAAAGAATAAATAAAATTAAAAAATTTAAAATATAATTAAAAAAAATCGTCTTAGTTTCGAAAAATTTTAAGTTAATTTGAAAAAGTGATTTATTTATTTATTAAATTTAGTATATAAGAACTTATTAGTTTATAAAATTATCAATTAATTAATAAATTGATAATTTTTAATGGCTAATTAACTAATTAATTTTTAATAATAAAAGTTATTAAAATAAATTAAATAAAAAAGATAAAATTTTAAAAGTTAAAATTTGTTTCGGTTAAACTGACGAGATCTTTTATTCAGTTTTTTTTTTTTAAAAATGAGAGAGGAAAAGAAAAGAAAACCATAAATGTCACGTGGATCAAACAGAGCCACACGTGTCCATATCCTTTTTAACGCCATTAAAGCCCACGTAGCCTTACAAGTGAATATTGCGAAAAATGGCAACCTGGAAAAGAGCTTTGGCGAATGTCAAGCGTTTTGTCGCCGCTGCCTCTACTCCGACGAGTCGGACCTCCTTCTCACCTCTGTCGACGACTCACACACAGTCTCCTTTGACTTCTCAATATGGCTTTTTATCACTTTATTCAACTACAAACGGTGGGTCGCTTGAGATTGACCTCTCCAACGAAGAGAGCAAGAGGCGTTTATTTAATAGGTTATTTCCCTTTTTTTTCTGCTTGCTTTAGTTTCCCTGGAAATTTCATTATGATTTTTTAATATTAGTCGAGTTAATTGTGTGTTTTATTGTGGGGTACTGTGATCAGATTGTTGTATAGAAGCAAACAGAGAGGGTTTTTGGAACTTGACTTGATTCTGGGGAGATGGGTAGAGGAGAACATTTATTCCATGGACAAGAATGGAATTCGAGCTCTTGTTGATGTCCTTGATTTGGTATTATCTTCTTCCCTGATTTCGTCTTTGATTCCCATAGAAGTTTATCTAACTCCATATGCGGATATGGAATGTATAGGACAGGTGTGAACAGCAGAATAAAGAGATTTTGTACTCAAACATATACAACTGAAAAGGAATTCAGAAATTCCGCCTAACTTAGACTTAGGTTTGAGATTGTCTTGGATAGAGTACATCTTATAGAAATACCAATACATATTACAAGAAAGAACTAGGCATTCCCTTACCCTAGTTAACGGATTCTGATACATGGAATTGTTAATTTATGATGTTGTTTTAACTGTATGGTTGAATATGGTTTTGGGTGTTTGAAGTAATGGGTCGACTAGATAGAATGTACTCAAAACAAATATTAACCAGAGTCCTTGTTGTATTATGTATGAGTGGAAGAACAAGGTTCTTTTCTGGATCGAGCCCGAAATGCGACATATTTACTATGAGGTTATAAGTTTGGACCTTCCGGTGCTCTTTGTTCTGTTTGCAAGTGAAAAGGTCATTAATGCAAAACTTGCTTTAGAAGCTTTTGGATCAATATAGCTGATTGGAGTGACCTATTCTATATCCATGATCACTTGCCTGTGCTATTGAAGTTACTAAGATATCTACTTATTTGAGGGCATTCAAATGCTTAAGCTTTCCTCCTCCTTTCAATTATGGATGGTAGGATCTCAGTTATTTAACCTTAGTTGCTAGGTCAATTCCACACACAAGTTACCAGAAGCATGCTCTAACTTCTACTCATTTGCATGGATATGTAACCATTAAAGATGAATCATGACTGTCATTGATATTCATAAGAGATCTGTAATCTCTAGTTCAAACTTCAAACAAACAAAAGGGGATGTGCTTGGTAACTGTTGAATAATTCCTCTAGAATTTTCTTTCATTTCTTTGCATGTTTAATTCAAAGTGCAAGGTCAGGTTGGAGTAAAAGCAGGTGTACTAAAAAAAGACACACCTGGTTTTGCTTTCCAAATCCTATTAGAAAATGCTTTCTATGAGAGGTAGTAAGAGATCTGGTCAATGATCTTATACCCCGAGTTATGTTCTGTTTATGCAGGAGAATCCAGATCTGTGGAAATGGTTAATTGGGCAGGAGCAAGCTCCTGAGGCAGTTAGCAAAAATCCTGTGAGATATGATAAAGCTTAAATGGCCTTACAGTTTGGTTACTCACCTCATCTCTTGTAACCATGTTCATTTTATGCTTATGCGACTGACTTTTCATAGGTGTTCTCCGCGGTGCACAACAAGATCATGAGCAACCTCAATAGCCATTCTGCCCCTGAGACACGAGCAGTACCTGGTCGACAGTGGGTAAGAGGCTGGGATGATATCAAGAAAGATCCTGGCAGCCCTGTAGCTGGGAATCAGTAGCTCTCCTGCCAGTTAACTGGAGTTTCTGTCATGTGAGTAACATGCCAAGAATAGCTGAATGATATTTGGCTCTTTTCTAATCCCATTTACTTAGTTATAATAGTGCGAATAATGGCTGATGGATATGTGAAGCCTTGAAAGGAGTCCTGTTTGTAGGCCTTTGTACTCTTCTTTTGCACTGTGAATCTCTATGGTATTTGTATTTGAGATGTATGTTTTCACTTGGGCTTGGGAAAAAGGCTAATTATTCCTTAAAATTTAATCAAATCATATAGAATTACTTTTTTCACTTCTCGTATTGAATGTCACCTTCTGCTTATTGTATATTTGTTTTGGAATATTTTCCATTAATATATTCAAAGTATTCATTAAGGGTATCTAATAATTCAATTTGCTTGTGAAAATGTACGAATACTTGTCATTTCCTAAATAATTTGTAAATTATTCCTTAAAATTTTAAAATTTATGAATGGTTGGTATTTGATTTTTAATTATTAACTCGTTAAGTAATTTATTTGAAATATATAATTATTAATTTAATTTAATTTTAATATATTAAATAATTTATTAAAAACATAATTAACGATTTATTTTGTTTATTTGACATTTTAATGAATAATAAGGGTTGTTTGTGACTTTTAGTAAGTTGAAATTCTCTTAAAATAATGTTATTTTAGTTAAAAAAAACTAAAATGATATTATTTTTAAATTTTAATTAACATAATATTATTTAAAAATCAAATTATTTGAAATAATAATCTAACCATATTTTCTTCTTCTTCTTTTTTTTTTTGACATTTCTTCTTATTATTATTTTCAAGTTTGCGAGCATGAGAGAATAGAAATGGGTAGATAAGTCATTGTGCAACGTCAAACGAAAGGACGACAGAGAGCCGTGAAATCAAAAGAAGAAAAGAGGGGTGGACCAATTGGTCCAGCTCCCTCCCTTAAGACTCTCCTCTAGGGGAGGTCTTGAGTTCGAGTCACCTCAAAGGAGGAGAAATAGGCATGTTCCTATTGATGATCCTCTAGCCCCCTGGGCATAGCTCTCTGATCGGATCAATTACGGACGCCTCGCTTCCAGCGGCAGTGTGGGAGTTGGAGCTACTAGGGAACCTGGGGGCTGATGGGAACCTGATGCTGAGCAAGGGGGGGCCAGTGATCAATCATCAGCTGAACAATCAAGTATGTGAAGACTCCTTGTGCGCAGAAGTGTACGGGCTACGTAGGAACCTGAGGGATCTTGGAGTTCCAGATTTACCTCCTCTCGGCTCTTGGGGTGGGGTCGTAGGGGCTTAGGATTAGTCCGGCGAAGCCGGGATACCTAATGTAATCAAAAAAAAAAAAAAACACTCTGACGTGACGCCAATCCCACTCCCACTACGTCACGGCCGAAGCTCTGTATCCGTCGAAGAATTGCATACTCAGAAAACAAACTGAGAAATTACTCTTATCTTCAATCCAATCATAGACTTATCGTTAGTTGTTTCGACCAAAGTTTCAATCTTTCACTTGCTCAATTCTACACTTGCGTGCCAACATAAGGTTCATATCGAGTTCCTCGCAACTGAAGATTACGGTGGTGCTGGTCATGACGGGTGTTTTCTTGATGTGGGCAAGTATATAAAAGTGAAGATAAGAATGGGAAATGATTCAGAATCAAACGGGTGGAGCCGAGCTCGGGGATTTGTAGTGAAGACGCTGTTTTTGATTGGAGGTGCGATTCTCGTGAAACGACTCACTAAGTCTACTACACGTTGGGATCATTCTCGAATCGTTACTCAATCTCTTAGCGGTGAAAAGGTTGAACATTTCTTACTTACCTTTTATGATCTTCGTTTGCTTGAATTTTGTTTTAATTCCATCCTTTTTCTTTTTGGTGATGGGAATAGTTCTCGGCGGAGCAAGCTTCTAGGGATCCTGATAATTACTTCAATATTAGGTACCCTTTTTGCTTAAATTGTTCTGTTTTGTCTTTATTTATCTACTTTGATCTTGAAAGTTAAGAATAAGTGGCGAGTTCAGCTGGAGAAAATAGTTCTACTGATCTTCTGCCAATCTCCATATGTTTTTGAATTGAATGTGAAAAGCTGAAACTTTTGCCAAGATTTGGTTAGTTGTTGAACTCTGTGAGCTCTACCTTATCTGCAGAATGCTTACTTGCCCAGCAGTTGACATGGTGGATGGTTCAAAGGTTTTATATTTTGAACAAGTTAGTATGATCTACTTGGTTAAAAAGTTCTGTTAGATTCAGTTGTGTGGTTTAAATTGCTGAGAGTTTTTGATTTTCCCTTAATTTGTTAGGCATTCTGGAGGACTCCTCAAAAGCCCTTTCGGCAGGTAATGAATGAAGTTGTAATACGTTGCTCAGTTCTGCTAGTCTAAACATGAATAAATGCCAATTCTAAAGGCATTCTCAGTTATTACATAATAATGAAACTAACTTCTGACTAAATTTTGGTTATTTGTATTTGAAAATTTTCTTTTCATTTTAGCCGGGGAGTTCGTCTGGAGTCTGTTTCCTATAAAGGTTATTGCATCCAGGAGTGAATTTGACTACTAATTACCTTATGACATCTTACTTCTCAATCCTCTGAAATGTCATGTGACTAAAAGCTTCAAATATCTTATTATTGTAGAGGTTTTACATGGTGAAGCCTTGCCCCAAGGAGTTGAAGTGCGACGTTGAGGTGAGCTCCTAGTGAGCAGAGCAACATAACTGTTTGTAGCAATACATTGCAATTTTATCTTTGTTTTAATGTTTTAGTATTGGGAGATATGTTTTTGCTTCATAGTTTTTGGTACTTGGGTAACCACGATATTGATGATGCTAACATAACCTGTTATCTGAATACTTGATTAGCATTTTTTAAAAAACTTTTTGAATGGAAGTAGTTTGATAAAATTGACTCTTTCAATTTTGGTCCTAAGTAGTTTCAGATATTTTGAGCTGAATGAGAACATGGAGGAGTAATTCAAATGTTTTTGTTCACAATATTAATACTAAACCTGGAGATCATACTATGCTTATTCTCTTTTAGTTACTTTTTATTCTCATGTATGGCAGTATTCAAGTAATGGAGCTTCATTGATTTAACAAAATTTCTGGGCAGGTAAGTACATATGCCATTAGAGATGCAGAGGAGTATAAGAACTTCTGTGACCGACCAAGGGACCAGCGACCGGTGCCTGAAGAAGTTATTGGAGTAAGTCTTATTACAGAAATTATTTATATATGCAGTTACTTGGTTACTTTTGCAGATTGCATTACTGTTAAGGCCAATTCAGATGGTGCTCCAGGATTCATTCATGTCATAATTCTCCAAGACTAGTCAATAAACTGCATAGGTTTTGATGGTTAAACCAATATAATTTGTCTAAGTTTTGTTTTTATGTAATTCTCACCAACAGAACTTGATAATCTATTTATGGCAAAGTTTTTGGCTGGTGATAGCCTGTTTTCTTTCCTAGAACTACCTAAATTGTCCGGTTCATATGTTAGCTGGCTAATTTTAACAACATTTCACTTTTTGACATACTTTCAGGACATCGGAGAACATCTGACAACTATTCACCTTAAACGCTGTGACCGTGGAAAACGCTGCTTATACGAAGGTTCTACACCGCCTGGTGGATTCCCAAATTCATGGGTATGTCCTTTTCATACTGAAGACTGTTTTTAAGGAATCCTGTAGTTCAAATGTTCTGCTTCTTTTTGAGAGGAGACAGCACATTGTTATCATTTTGTTGTTTATCTTCTGACAGAATGGAGCAACATACTGCACCTCAGAACTTGCAATTTTAAAGAACAATGAAGTACATACCTGGGATAGGGGCTATGATGAGGATGGAAACCAGGTTATTTTCTGCTCTTTTAAGGTATATATATACATCTACTTATCTGAGCAAGAACAAAAAAGATGATAAGTTTTGTGTTGCTGATCACAGGTCTGGGGAGTGAAGGAAGGTCCTTACGAATTCAAGCCGGCCCTGACCTCCACTGTGAATGACATGTTTTCACCTTTGAATTACCCTCCTCTACAGTCTTTGGAGAAAAGAATCGAGGGGTCTCTCGTCTTGCAAGAATGATTACTCGTTAATGACTATCGGGTGTAAAGTTTCAAACTTCATATTATCCATAAATCTGGTCTTTACCCAGTTAGCTTTGCAATTGATGAGCATTATCTGCTAATGTAATGGAAGCTGGGAGGGCAGACAAATTTGCTTGCCCCCATTAGAGATCGTGAGAGTATTGCAATGTAAATGACAACTATCCTACTGCAATTTTGTAAGTAGAATTGAATTATCTACGCCACGCTCTGATCTATCTCAGACTTTTAATCAGACTAGAAATTAATTCAAGACGAGTAAGTTTTAAGCATAAGTCAGATCGGCGCCTTGTGATTCCTAGCATAAAAATGAGAATCAGACAATTCTTTCTTTTGTTATTGAAAATGATCAGTAGCTTACTTTTCGTGTTCTACAAACTAAAGAGGAATAGATGTTCCAAGATGGAAGAAGATTACAGGAATAGTTTGTGAAAAGCAGAGAAGTGGCAGCACTGGTTCTACACTTCAGAGGCAGGAGGATCATCTATAGCTTAACCCTGGAAGCTATTATTCAGGTAGAAGTATAAAGCAGCCAGAGCCACCACTCCAACAACTATGGCAACTGGTAATGCCTTCCTGTCAAAGTTTAACTAACCTTGTAAAAGATTGAATTTGCAGTGTGAAACATAAGATAACTAAACTAGGAGATGAGTGATATTTTTTATTACAGAATTAAGCTTACCCGATTGCTTCATCTTTCTGAAGCTCTGCTTTACGTGCTTTTCGAATATCTGTCTGGTTCGCATTTTTAGCCACTGCAGGTGTATATGGCCTAAATCTTCGTTTTGGAGCCCCACATACTGCAAAGAAAAGTTCATTTCATGCAATTAGCCTAGCCCATTCTGCGACTTCCAACTCTCAAACCCATTCTCTAGTCTTATCTCACAACTTTCTGCAATTGCCGTACTTTATGATAAGATTGCTAGCCTATCAACCAATGAAATCATCAACTATGGATAAGATAGCTTATCAAGACAGAACAGAAAAACACCAGTTTGTGGTTTTCATGAACCAAGAATGTACTCTTCAGTTCTCTGCAAGTATATACATCAACTCCTAGAAAGTGATAAAACTTTGTGATTACCAGGGCAAAAAAACTTGTCAGGCAGCTTCTCGAAGGGAGTCCTATCGTTGTAAATGTAACTGCATCATCAGAAACATACCAAAACTTCCCACATTTCAGTTAAGCCGTCGAGATAATAAATTGGACACAAGAAACTGGAAACAAACAAGAAAGTACCCGCAATCACGACATATATAAGCTTGCTTGGAAGCAACACGCATGGAAAATCTAGGAGCAGGAGATGGAGATGCAACAGCCTGGTTCTGAGTGGTGGAAGCAAGCAAGAGGTGAAGTGAAGGTGAAAAGAAAGACGACTTTAAGGCAAAACGATCAATTGGTGCTCTCAGGCCAACACTATTGGCAGTAGGAGCTAAAAGAGGTGATGATGGTGGTGAAGATTTGGTGGCATGAGGCCTTGTGGTTGGTAAACGCAGGGCCATTTTTCTAGCAGCTTCTCTTTGGTCCTCTTCTCAGTCTTTGTTTGTCAAACAAAAGGTGGAGATGAGGAGATAAGAGGGAGAGACATGTAGAGTTGTGTAGTGTTGAGTAGTATTTGGCTATTCTTAGAACATGTGGAAGCGTGGCTGTCATACTCCCCACACAACATAGGCCTTGTTTTAACCACTTTTTGCATACCTTTTGTCCTTGTCATGCTCCTTCCTTTAAAAAAAAAGAAAAAAGACTTGGGAAGAAGCCGAAGTCCAACTTGACCCGGCTGGCACAAAATTAAAGATCAATGTTATAATTCAATTATTAAAAAAAATAACTTTAATTTAATCAAATTTTAATTTATAAACTGAGGCAAAGTTTACAAGATTCTCTGTTTACCAAAATCAAAGGAAAATTATTAATTGTACGCAATTTTTTCTTTGCACTATACAAAAAAAGCTATTTCTGTTACTCAACCGTTGCCGGAGTAACGTAACCTTCCGGCCACAAAGGATGCCACCGCTATAAACAAGACTTCTAAAAAGAACTCATATTCATATGCATTTTTATTTAATCCTTCAAAAAATTAAACAATTAGTTTGCCTATCAGGGTTCCAAGTTACCAGATAGGTACACACTTCACTGATTCAGAAAATGGGAATTAATCCTGATAATAAGTTGCTATAAGCTTCTTTATTGGTCCTGATTACAAAGTTTCTTCACTATGGCATAGCAAGGCACACCCCTAAGCCTGCAAAAAGGAATGCATAATCCAAGACATTCTGGTAGAGTCACAATTTACATCTTTTGATATAATCAGCAACTTGATTAGCCACATGTATTGACCAGAACAGAAAACAATAGTAAACCTTTTTCAAGAGGTAACAATCTAACATGCTTATCCATTCTACCAAGGTTTCAGATCACCAACTGGACCTGCAGTCCAGTTTAAGATCCTTTCACCTGCCCTCAAGTAAATACTTCTGTCATGAGGCAATTTGCGTGCAAGTCCATTCAGAACTTGATGGAAAGCATCTCCTTGTTGAGCTGGTTGTGGGAAAAGCATTGCCTGCTTCATTGAGGGGTTTGCAAGCAATCTCTGCTTCCTCAATATTACTTCAGGTGGGATTGAAGTGAGGACTGAGTCCAGATTAGGAACATCTTTCTCATCGACAAAAACTCCGATTTCTTCCCATGGGATTGCATCGGCAAAAGGCAAGACAATGTCGTCCGCTATAATGACAGGAATACAACCAAATATAACAGCTTCAACCAATCTAGGACTCCATGGAGCCCAACCAAGTGGACACAAACAGAAGACAGCTCGCTGCATGTCTTCATAGTAAGTTGATGGGTGTTCTGTAGAAATGTCGAAAAGTGGATTGTCCTTGAAGTTTTCCCACACTGCCGCACGAGCCCCTCTGTAAAAAACAAGAGAAAACTTCACCATCCTATAAAAGACGAAAGCAAGAAATCTTCTGCTTCATAAAGAAATTAAATAACTCCACCGACATGATTAACATTTTTCAGGGTCAAGATCTATAGCATAATGCTCTCTGCTAACAAGGACTTTCAGTCCCAAGCATAGTTGAGACTTTATCCTATAAAGGTAGACACATGAACAGTTAAGAATTCTTATTTAACATATGAACTAAATGATAAGTACCTTGCATAATAGCCACCTTCAGGATCATTTCCCACATCATAAAACAGCCCGCGAAAGTAAACAAAGATAGACCTAGGAGTTTTCTCTGGAATCAGGTGTGTTTGCATTTTCTGGGGAGGAGCATATGGAGGGATTGTTATTGAGCCCTCCTTTAAGCAGACATGATTCCGCTGTCCAAAAGTTTGCACTAATGTTGCACGTTGGAGCAAATGAAGAATCCCTCTTTCAATTGCCTTCTCCTCCTGTAAAAGAAATGTAGAAACTCATCACAAAGACCCTCGCAACAAAAATTAGAAAACTGAATATAAGTAAGCAACACCTAATAAGCATAAATCAGGTTGGTTGGTTCAGAATGTACAAAAGGTTTTGGTCATGGATCTAAGGAGATCAGAGAAGAAAAGAAGAAACAGTAAATAAACACATACCTGGTAATGGAAGCATGCTCCAAAGTCATGCGGCACTAAGAAAAAGTGATCTGCTCCTTCAGTTCTGTTCCAGTAAGGCCAGTTAGAAGAAATGAGTTGTATTGCACTTCTCATCATTCTTGGTGATTTAAAAGGTAAAGGTAAGCCATTTGGTGTCAAATCACATGTGGTGTATACAGGAGTATAAAACCAATCAGCTTCCTCAGGATTGAGAGTACGAACAGGGCTAGATAAGAGAAAGCGATGCATATAGATCTCAGCTGCAAACATGTGATTGAGGCATCTGGGGTCCTTTTGCAGAATTTTCTTATTGTATTTGCTTGGAAGTTCATAAACAAAAACTTTCAACCTTCCCACAGGATCATCTTCCAAAACATCACCAGCACTACCTACAGCCAGGATAAGATTGACATTAAAAATCTCATAAATTGAAGCTGACAGTTTTATACTATCAGACATTCACTGACAGGGCAAAAATGATCCTTTATTTATCCCATTTCTCTCCAGCCTAACCAAATCAAATGTCCTCTACATTTCTTCACGTTCAAGACAAAGATATTTGGAGAACCTCTGTAGCTAAATACAGAAAACTTTCGCTCCTTTCTTTGTCATAGATGAAGCTTCAAAACAGTTCAGCATTTTAAATTCCGACTTTCACTTGATATCAAAATAGTGAGACACAAAATAAACAGCGTTTTCCAATTTACAAGTAGTTAGTTTCAAGCTAGTATTACCATAGGCTGTAGGTTCGTTCAAGTCTATATCATATATCCCAACCACTTTACACCAGCTAGTATAGAAGCCAAAGGCTTTAGACTAAATCACCGATCACAAGTGTTATGCCCTGAAACAGCCAATGACATCACAACCTCCAAGCCAACCGAAGAGACAAGATCTAGATCAGTGACTTAGCTTTTCGCATGAATGACTATCCTACAAATTATTACATTCTTCATTTCCCAAAACTTGCCCTCAATAGCACAGCAAAGACAGCTGCAAAAGCATCTCAGCTAAAAGTAACCCACGTCAATCTGCAGCTCACACCAAATTACATCAAAATACATACCCATTGTGATATAAATAGTCTCATTTGATGTCTGTTTGATTGCATATACCTTTCAGAGCAGTGCTCTGAGTTCACTCGTAACTCTTATCCTATTAAATACTTACATTTCAAAAGGCCATTCTACTAACTCAATAAATTTAACATCTGAGCGTTCATCTTTAAAGCTTCTCTTAGATACAAATAAACGTACTCAAGCAGATCCAAAACTTAAAATAAGCTAACCTATAAATCCGATGCAACACAATCTCATCTGCTAACTAGCCAAAACCCTAACTTCAAATGATTTAAACTTTTTTCATCATTAAAGACCAGAAATTCCCATAACAAAAAATCCATTTATCACCTATTAAACAACTGCATCGAAAATGAATATGAAAACACACCTGAAATCCTCTCAGTAGGTTGACTCCTGCCAAGCCCCACGGAGCTAGTCCTCGTCACTAAAACAGCAAAGCAGATAACCCCAACAAAAACCCATCTCCGTATCTCCATTTCCAATACGAAAATGGAAGAAATCGGTGAAATTTCACTAATAAACAGTAGGAGTTACAAAGACAATGAAGCTTGAAGAACTTCCCTTAGAAGAAGTGTGATTATTATCAACGAAGATTAGCAGGAGTAGACTCTGGTTGAAACGTCACAAAATCAAGTAGTTGGGGAGTTTTCTTGGGATCACAAGAAATGGGTTTTGTTAAATCAACTCTAAAGCAAATCAGGAAATAAAAAAAGAACAGTATCGACAGCGAAGACCAAGCAAATATTGAGAGGAAGAAACAATGTTCTTTAAAAAGCCTTTAACATATATATTATTTAAAACTGTATTTGCTTCACTGTACAATGGAGGTTTGATAGTAAGTCCATGTCAGTCCATAACCAGAAGCAATCTATTTTCTTCAACCTTTGACCTGCGGATTTCAAGTTAATTATTGCTTTATTATAAAAAAGTGAAGATTAGCAATTATAACAAAAATTAAATAATAAATTAAAATATTTTTTTCTTTCTTTAAAAACAGTCTTTCTAATAATTAGAGGTAAGGCTGAGTAATATTATACCTCCCCAGACCCAACAAAATCTTTATTGGATTGTTGTTGATATTATAATCTTTTCATATTTAAACAAATTAAAATTTTACTTTTGTTAATATAATTAATAGATAAAAATTTTCATTATATTTAATCAGATAAGTTACATTAGTAGAAATAATATTTTGATTTGTTTTTTTATATTTTTATTTTAATTATTAAATTAAAATTTTGAAAAATTAATAATAAATTACTAAAATTCAAAAAAAAAAGTTATTAGTGTGTTATCCTTAAGGGATTAGATCTCCTGTTCCAATTATGGTGTTCCTATCATGTTCTAATAAATCTTATCCATATATTTATGTGAACCTCACATAAATATATGGATAAGATTTTTTTTTAAAGAGAAGAACCAATTACACGACTAATCTAGGGAACAGATTCTCGACATATCCTCTAAAAGGAGTACATAACACCTAATAGGTGGACGATAAAAAAAAGTGAGCCCTGGCTCAAAATTCTCACCATAGTTCGCTAACCAGTCCGCACAGCGGTTACTCTCACAGTAGATATGACGATGGACCACCGTCCAGTTACATGTAAACAGTTCATGAATACCCTGAACAATAACATTATGGACCGTGGACCGGCTGGTCGAGGAAGAGATGAGTTGAATGGTCACTGCCAAATTTGCTTCCAGCTCAATCCGAAGAAAGCCGAGATTCCATGCAAGCGTGGGCCCTGTATACACTCCCAGAGTTCCGCAGACATCGAAGAGCACCAGCCGAGATTGTGGATGAAACCGCCAAGTCAGTTGCCGGAACTGTCCCGGAGGAGTCCGCCTGCTGTAATCGAAAAGGAAGATCATTTACACGCTCCATCTGTGTTCAACTTGACCCACCCGAAAGGAGGTTTGCACCGACTGATTAATTGCTCGTGGCGTGTGTGGTGTCGGGGAACAGTGTTGCGTTGCCTTGCGGTGGACCGGTAGATCTGATCTGCAAAAGACAAAATAACATCAGTCGTTGAGGCAGGCCAAATAAAATGAGTGTCAAATAGGGACCCATTACGCCAAGCCCATAAGAACCAATAAGTCGTGCCAAAAACAGTCGACCACTCCAGACCGAACACTCG
>JANZLX010000006.1:32778302-32789924 GCA_025531955.1 Erythroxylum orinocense | reverse complement strand
GTCAAATAGGGCCTCATTACGCCAAGCCCATAAAAACCAACAAGTCGTGCCAAAAACAATCGACCACTCCAGACCGAACACTCGTCTGTGTGTTCGGAGATTGGAAACGAGCCATTGGTGGATTGGCAGAGTGAAGAACTCAGGAGTACTAAGGTGCGAAGGAAAGACACTCCACACTTAGCGGGCTCTTACACAATCCCGCTCCGTGTGTTGCGAGTACTCGTCAAGACCACAGTGATAACAAGATCCATCCGTAATGAAGTGTCGACACACCCTATGTTGATTTGTAAGAAGCTGGTCCTGTGCAAGGAGCCATAGGAAGGAACGAATTCGTTGAGGGCCAGGTCAGTGCTAGATGGCCTTCTAAAATCCAGAATCCCCTGTGTCTGCTTGGTCCATAAGCTAGGAGTAAGTAGAAGCTATAGTGAAATGACTCAAATCGGACATTCCCCAACATAACTTATCATGTCTTAGGAAAGGCCTCGAAGGGAAGGTGTCTGCTACTAACTTGCAGATCTCTATCAGGAGGTAGTCTTGAAAGGCGTCCCAAATTCAATTACCTTCAGTGTCTACAAGAACAAGATTAAAATAGAGTAACTGAAACAAAAGATTTGACGTGTATCCTTAGAGCGATTGGTTTTGAATTATTCAAGACAATTATGCTCTCTCTTTTATGGCCGCGATGCTTAGCCATTGGGTGATAGTGGATTAGACCGGCCTAAGTTGTAGGCTCAAATTTTTAACATAATTTAATTAAGTACATTATTTTAATTACAAATTATTTAATTAATAATTTGTTTAATTATGACAATCTATCCCATTTTATTATTGCCCATTCTTTACTATTAATTATTTAAAAGAATTTATTTTAATTTTTTTCTATTTATATAAATATACTATAATATATTTTTTACATATATTCTCTCTCCCCCCCCCCCCCTCTCTCTCTCTATATATATATATATAACAGATAAAAATTAGCAAAAAGACAGTTATTAACATCTAATTGAAGTTCCACTGAGGTGCGGGACCTAAGGAGGTCTGATAGTATATACCTTTACTTTTACCTAATAGAGAGATTATTTCAAATAAATCCACGCACAACGTGTTATGAAGATACTTCAAAATTAAAATTTGATACGCATACATATATCAAACAAAAATAATAGAATAAAATAACTAAGTAAATAAGTCAAATAAACATAAATAAAATAAAATAACTGAAAACATAAATACAATTAAATAATAAATAGAAACAATAGTAACATTAATAATAAAAATAGATAAGGCAATACAAAAATAATATACATATAAAACATTTCAAAGATTAACAATAAATAGTAAGATAACAATACATACCAGAAAAGAACCTTAGAAGAGTAAACTCCACCCAGGCCAGAAAGAAACAATACTTGTATATGAGTAACTCCACTCATGCCTGACTTCACATTAATTATGCATATAGAATATAAATATAAAATATAAAAATAGAATATTCCAATCTAATAGAATAGAAATATATATATATATATATATATATATACTGACATTTAATAATATATTAATAATATGAAAATCCAATATTTAAATATATGTACAAAAATGGAAATATATAAATAAAAGCAAATTATCCCTTCGATCATTTTTTTTAATTCAAGCAGACCGAAATAAAAACAATAATAATAATATTAAGTAAAAATTTTGTCGATATAAAAATTTTTAAAAGGTATAATAATATACAACTTTAGTAATATTACTCATACACTAAAGAAGCTATGACTAGTAAGCAAGGACGGAGGTAGGTGGAGGCTAGTGGTGTACTGGGCTCTTCACTCTTAATATTATTAAATATATTAAGACGAAGTTATTTAAAAATTAATAATGCACTAAGCCCCTTAAAATTTAAAAAATTAAATATTTAAATCTTCTATTTTAAATTTTTAGCTCCGTCGTTGCTAATAAGTAAAACCCAATTGCTTCTTCTTCCCGATGAGTCAACACTCATCTGCGTATCTTCATCACCATATTTTTATATCCTTAATTACTCATACGCTAAAGGAACTATGACTTGCAAGTAAAAACCCATTTGCTTCTTCCCCAATCCCAACTCTCATCTGCCTATCTTCATCATCGTATTTTTATAATTGTTAAAGATCGTCAGAGTTGAAAATGCCACTGTCGCTCTAAATCTTTCGTAAACTTGGATTGGATTTAGAAATCGGAGCATTGCCACTAAACTTGGATTGTTCAGTCTAATTCAGACGCTATATCCCAAATGTCCTCTTGACATTAAGATCCTACTTTTATAGTGCACGTAGGCAGGCATATGATAAATGGAAGAGGTTGGGAAATTAGAAGATCCCTCTCCTTTCAGCCAAGTGCATAACACTTTTTTTTTCTGGACTTGGCTGTTAATGGTATTAACTCCTTATTTATGTTCTCAGTTAGTACATGTCTTCGTTAGCTGGTTGAGAAGCTCCTTCTTACATCAGCTTGGTGGGTAACTATGTTTAGGCTGGTTGCTTAAGGAACAATATTGTAAGCTCTGTTATGAAACCCAGACTGGACCGGAACAGCCGATCTGATTGGTGACTGGTCGGTGGTTCGATCCGATTTAGCCTTCAAAATCGGTCATAGATTGACCCAGTCTGAATCGGTCAAAACCGGTTAGACAAATTTTTTTATTTTAAATATTTTTTAATATAATATATAATTAAATATAATTATTGCATAATTATTATGTCATACCGGTTCGACCGGTGACCAATAAGACCACCAATTTGATGACCGGTCTAAATTTCAGAACACTGATTGTAAGGCTCTACATGTCCATTGGTTAGGCTATCCCTTTTGGTTTTGTTTAGAGATTGGCTCTTAGGCAAATTCTTGATGAACATATCCCTTTTTTTGATCTATTTATTTATCTAATTTATCAAAAAAAAAAGATTCAAAAGGCACGCTAAAAAATTATGACACCAAACTGGCTAATTGGTTAAATCAAATTGGCAAAATAATTTGTTTGGAGTAGACTATCGATTACGTAAAATCATATTAAAATTATGTATATTTTAAATAAAGTTTAGGTATGATGGACGAGACAATAAAATCTTCTCTAACTCTCTTAACTCACGGGCATAATTCTCATTTTTACTCTTAAGAACTTTTATTTCTCTCCTATACTTTTACTCGTTATTCTTCTCGTCTCATACTCTATTAAATTTAACATGTGAAAAAGGGTGGTTGGATTTGAACCACAAATATAAAATGAAAATTCAAGGGATTAGTTAAATGATAGGGTAAGTAAGTTAGTTTGTGTAGTTTCAACTTAATCTCTTTTTTAAATCCGTACTAGGTTGTTAGATTACCTACTCATCGTCATTTATTGGAATTTGTCCGTGATTAGTGATGTATATAAAATTATCGTTTCTTCACCTTTTTTTAAAAATAAAATTTAATTAAATTATACTCACCCTTCACATGTAAATTTAATTTTAGGTTAAACTTAAAATGTTTTAAAATAAAATATATTATTTCATAAAATATTAAACTTATATAAACCCCATCAAGTCAAATTAAAAAAAAAAAAGGTGTTGCCGACATCCCTAAATAGTCCAAGGGCAAGTAGCGTCATTGCTTATTTTTTTTTGTAAAAAAAATAAGCATAACTTACAGGACTAGAAAACTAACTAACTAACATAAGAGACCCCGATTAAGTTATCAAGCCATCTACTTATATTAGGGGAGACTTGCCCCAAAATATAAAAGCTAGAAAGAAAATCAAAAGTAAGATGAGAAAGAAAGTCAGCTAGAAAATTCCCTTCTCTATAAATGTGAGTGAGGTTGACATGATAGAATCTCTGCAGCAAGTCTAGAATTCTGACAACAAGATGCAAACAACCTGAATTTGCTTGAACGTCACCGGTCAACATCTTGACAATAATCTTATTATCACATTTAACAAGCACATCTAAATAGTCAAGATTATGAATTAGTTGAATACCATAATAAAGTGCCCACAATTCAGCATAAAGTATTGAGCAATGAACCGTCTTGAAAACATTGCTTTTGATAATTGAATTTCTTTCATTTTGTTTAATTAATAATTTGTTTTATTTTTAATAATTTTTATTTCAGATTTTTTTTCTATAAATTAATATTAAACCACTAATGAGGAATTGAAACTATTATAGTTTGTATTCGATTATAACACTTTATTTATAAATTATATATTTTTAAATATCAACAACTATTTGATAGCAGAAATGATAACTAAATCCGACCTAAAATTAACGGGTTAGACTTTAGTTGATAGTGCCTTAGGCTTGATTTTCTTTTCTTGTCCAAGGTTCAATCTTTATTTAATTGAAAACGACGTCACCTTAATATTTTAAATTGAAAAAGGCTGACCTACCTATTGTCGACCTATACAATTAATTGAGTTACTCAGTAGTCATTATCATTATTAATTGGGAATCAAATTATTGAGGTAATAAGACCATTTAGGCATTAAATTAATCTCATAAGTTTTACCGCCAATTAAAAAATTCAACTGATTCAACCAGTGAACCTGAACCGGTCATTAAATTAGAGGTCTTATTGATCACTGGTTTAACCGGTTCGACTGGTTCAACTATCGGTCAAATCGGTGCGACGTCATAATTATGCAATAATTATATTTAATTATATATAATATTAATAATATTTAAAAAATACCAAAAAATTGTTGAACCAGTGGTCAGACCGATCGAACTGGACCGATCCAACCGTTCAATTGACCAGTTTTTACCGGTTCGAACTGGTTCAATTAAAGACTGATTTTTTAGGATTAACCAGACCGGATAACCGACCGGTCACCAGTTGAACAGGTCGGATCGACCGATCCTCTGGGTTTAAAAATTATGGGTTTAACTGTTAAAATTTTTAACCTTTCAATTTTTTGGCTCAATGTTTAACTTTCTAATTCAATTTACTTTAAAATTAATCAATTTATTAATTAATTCATCAATTTTTATAAATTAATAATTTCTTAAAAGTTAAAATAAATCAATTAATTTTTATTTAACAATATCTTTTTTTAATTAAACTTTAAAATATTTTTATAAAGACAATCTCTTTTAATTATGTTTAAAATTCTTTAATTTTATTCAATCCTTAACTGATCTTATAACAATACAATACTGATTGAACTTTTTAAACCTTAATTTTTATTTCTTATCGGTTTAATTTTCAATTTGATTTTAAAAAATTAATTTTTACTAAAAATTCTTTTATATGATAAGATTATTACAAAATAATTTGTGTGTATAAACTCCCGGTACGGTCCATACAAAATTACATCAAACATTTATGGAGTGTGGAAGTGGAAGGCTGGAGGTGGGGGTGGAGCCTCAACTGCCATCTACAAACTATACGTGCAAGCAATAAATGGAAGCATGGAATCGTCAAATCTTCCTTAATTGACGTGAAATAAATATCTTTTAGATTTAATTTATTTTAATAACTTTTATAGTAAAAATTTTGTTAATTTATTAATTAATATAATTTTTTATTCATTAATTAGTTTATATAAATAAAATAAATAAATAAATTTTATTTAATAATTTTTAAATAAAAATTTAAAATTTTTAATAAATAAGGATAATCTCTTTCGATTGTATTTTAAATTCTTTAATTTCATGTTGTTTTTAGCCAGTTTTATAGTAATCTAATATCCTTTAAATTAAATTTTAATCTAAGGGATGTGGTTGAATGATAAGGGATTCATCCACCTTTAACCAAAGGTCAGGAGTTCGATCCTTAATTTTGGGTATGAAGCAACTTTAAACCCTTGAGCCAGCTGTCTCACCCTGTGAGGTGCCTTCCCATCAACGAGGGGATTAGTCACAAGGTACGCCGGTGAATACCCTGGTCAAAGACCAACAAAATTATCCTTTAAATTTTTTAAACCGTAAACTTTTTATCTTAACTGTTTGACTTTCTGATTTTTAAAACTTTGAAATTAAAATATTGGATTTCTTTTTAGAAAATGTTGAATGAAGGTTAATTCATATGGTGATGTCGTGAAAGAAAGGTAGGTAATAGTTGTCTAAAATCCTGAAAATAATTTGATTGCGACTGTTCTCATTATATAAAAATACACTGTGATCCATGTGAAGATAAGGTCAAAGATTTCCCGTGGTACAGGCAAGCAGGCATTCGAAAACCAGGAGTTAGTACACATCTCTGCGGATTTCAACCCTCTTTGAATTGGCAATAACAATTTGACATTTATGTCGAGATCAATTTTGGTATTTGGTAGGAAACTGCATAAAATGGAAGTGATTCGGTGGACTAGTGGTGTGACGTCTGAGTGTACAAAAATGGCATGCATTTATTAAGGTTGTTGCATTCAATGTTTTGTGTTATTTAAAGAGTAGGGGAACTGTGATTGACAGGAAGTGAAAGGTGTTTTGAGAGACGGTGGAGTGTGATCCTATGGAGTTCTGCAGAGTTACATCTCAAAACAAAGAATCTGGGCTTGATCAAGATGAAAGTGAAATGAACGAGGTTGAGCAGAGAAAAATAGGCCTCGTGAGAGCCCTAGTTGCAAAGGAGGATCCTTCTTCCAAGGTCTGCTTCTGATGTTCTTCTTTTTGTTCCTGACAATGTTCTGTACTGTTTACTTATTGGCTTTTCAATGATGTTGGAATTGGATGCTCAGGATGTGGATGGTACAGTAATCAGAAGATTTCTGCGAGCTCGTGATCTCGACGTAGAAAAAGCTTCAGCTATGTTTTCCAAGTACCGAAAATGGAGACAGGAATTTGTTCCAAATGGACCATTTTCTCCATCAGAGATCCAAAATGAGATTGCACAGAACAAGATGTTCCTGCAAGGATCGGATAAGAAGGGACGACCCATCATAGTTGTTCTTGGAGCAAGACACTTTCAAAATAAAGCGGGCGTAGATGAATTCAAGCGTACTTAAATCACCTTTTAAAAAACATTTCTTCTTATACTGCCAAAAGTTCATAGCAATTGATGAGAATGTCTAATTTCCAGGTTTTGTTGTCTTTGGTCTCGACAAAGCGTGTGCAAGGTAATTTTGATCACGTCAAAACCCAAACAAATGCAAGAAACTGTTTTTTTTTTTCAGCTGCAATATGACATGTACTGGATCGATTCATTACTATCTATCAGGACACCACCAAACCAGGAGAAGTTTGTTTCCATAGGAGACTTGAGAGGTTGGCGATACGCTAACAGCGATATCCGTGGATATCTTGCAGCTTTGTCGATTGTGCAGGTACTGTAAAACGTATTGATGTTGTGCAGGCCTGCCAGTTTCAGGTCCAGGCCTGTCGGTTTCATCATCTGATTTCAGCAAAATAATGTTAGAGGCTGTTCCAACATTAGCACTCTGATGCTTAGACTAGTTCACTCGACGACGAATGACAAATTTAGACCCGAGATGAGCAGAGATGTTAGAAGTAAAAGAGAGTTCTAAGTGAATTTATATGTCAATATGAATTATCTGCTGCATTAGACTGCAATTTCCTCCTGTAGAATGGACAACGATTTCTGATGTCTGAATTTTCGCAGGATTACTATCCTGAAAGACTAGGAAAGATGTACATTGTGCATGCACCGTACATATTTATGAAGGTGTGGAAAGTAGTGTACCCTTTCATTGACAAAAACACCAGGGAAAAGGTAATTTCCAGAAGATTTTTCCAATGCCTCCTGATGTAAACTGTGCAATCTTGTTCTTTAAATTTTTTCAAGAAAGAATTAATGACCTATTCTCTTTGTGATGTTGTAGATAGTATTTGTGGAGGACAAACTCCTGAAATCAACTTTTCTAGAAGATATTGAGGAAAGCCAAATCCCGGAGTTATATGGAGGCCAACTTCCATTAGTACCAATCCATGAAGCATGATCACAAACTTCCATTAGTAGCAATCAGAAGCTTTTACCAGGTCCATACTGTGACCCATGACTTGTAAATGTTAAGAAGAAGAAGAAGGTTCCTACCCAACATGGGGTTCATTGATATGTCAAGCATAAATACATAGCTTTATAAGCGATCTCCTATAAATGAAGAACAACAAAAGCTTACAACTCTTCTTTCAAAGTATCTAAGAAACGTACCAAAAGTATGAATCTCAGGCTGCATATATCTTTGAATAACTTGGCCCATCTCCCACCGTTACCTCGCTTGTCAACTATCTGAACAGTTCCCGTTCAACTTCCATGCCTTCTGGAGATAAGAACATAGACCACCTTCTAACTGGTGAAAATGCATCCGATCCCTTGCAATAATAACAGTCATAGCATACTTTAAGATTCCTCGAGTCCCCAGTCTCTGTTCCAAGGCAACGCCAAGTTTTCACTGTGATGATTCATTCTTTTCCTATTCGGAAACATATATCATCACCAAAACTGTTACAGGCACAAATCCCTCCTGTTTTGTCCTCTGAATCAACCCTTCCAACAGTTTATACTTCGATTCTGATTCAGGATTAATAAGACTTATCTCCTGCACTAAACTGGTTAGAGAAGAAAGTCTAGTTAGCTCCCCAATCTCTGCATGGCTCATCTGCAGCTTCAGTCTCTCGGCTATGAGCACAAGTCAGTATCGTATTGCCATTGTTACCGGTAGAATAAGCCTGTCTGGGCCCGTTATCCATTTGGAGACCTTCTCTTCTTTTTCTCTAAAACTGCGCCATTCCGCTCTCAACTTCCAGACAGGCTGATACTGAAAATTAGAGGTCCATTTTCGGGTTCACCTGGTCCTCTACATTTTTTCTGTGAATTTTTTTGACTATTTTTTTATAAAATTAATATGTGTTAACTTTTTTTTATTTTTAATCTAAAAAAAGTATGCATCTATTAATTTTAAAATTTATTAAATTATAATTTTCTTATGACGAGTCTTAAAGCTACTTGGAAAAGTTACGATCACATGTTTAAATCACGAAAATAACTTCTTTATAAAAATTATAAAAGAAAATTCGTGTATATTGATGATCTTCCCCAAACTCTTACAAAGCAGGGAGCCTTATGCATTAGTATACGCTGATTATTAATTATATTTTTTTACGAAAATTATATAACATATTTATATCTATATTACCCTTTTTTTTTCCTAAAATGTAAACTTAATATTTGTGGGTAACAATTTTAATTCGATTCGAAGTCAATAAAATATATTTAAAGTTGTTTTCGTGAATTAAACATATTATTTTTCGACCACACAAGAATAACTTACCGGGTATCCTAAGATTTGCCCTAAAAAAAACATATAATTATTTATTTAGAAGTCATATTATGGCCTTATTTGACAATCAGTTGATTACATTAGCTGTTAGCTGATTCTATCAACTGCTAGCTGGTAGTTGATTATATTAGTTGATTTGACCAGCGGATTGCATTAGTTGTTTGTTAGAGATGTTTGGTAAAATTTGTTTAGCATATTAGCTGTTTATGTATAAAATGACTTATGAGGACACGATTTTGAAAAAATTATAAGGGTATGAATATTATATATCTTAGTATTTCGTTGAATATTTTTATAAGAATCTAGATTTCAGAGAAGTTATGTTCATCTGTATTGTTTCGTCATTTATAAAAAATTTATGCAACTCTTTCTATTTTTATTTTCGTTTAAGGTCAACATTTTATTTCTAAGCGATAACTGCATAAAACAATTATAAGAATAAACATTGTTCCTAAAAAGTAGGTATTTAAGAATTTTAATTAGGCTGTCTCACTTACTAAAAATTGTTGTATATTAAAACTAATAAAAAATATGACGCGTATGATTTTTAATTGTAAATCATTATAAATTGGTGGAATGTTGTTTAGGATATTTCTTATCATTATTATAATTATATATAAACTGAGAAGTAAGGCAAAAGTAATGAGAAAACTGTTTCATTTCACGTTCATGTTAGGTAGCTAGGCCTGACCATACTGACTCATATTTAGTATCCGTAGATGTGACGTGTCATGATTCCATTGGCAGGTCCTAAGTACTGTCTGGTTGACCAATATGTTTCGCTTCCCTATTCTTAAAAAGAATCAATTTCTCTATCGATCTTTTTCAATTTCAGGATTCAGCGGAGCACCATTCACGAATCGATACGTAGGATGAAGCATGAGGCGATCAGGTATAGTGACCACTCGTGAAATTGTAGCAAGTACACACGGAAGCACTTGATCAAACAAGGGGGCCGCAGAGGAGAGGAGGGGTCGTCCTGTTCTCTTTTGCAAGTACTAGAACAGGCCTTTTCAGAGACTTGAAGGGAGGGGGTGGTTCCAATCTGAAACCCCCTTCTGGCTCTGCCAGTTCCTGTACTTTCTCTGCATGCATGGTTTTGTAGTATTACTTTTATTGTATTATTACTAACCCCAAATTACCTTCGTACCCTTTAGGTAATATTGAATTTACTTTTGAGTCTCGAGGAGGTTGTTGCATCTAAAATTCCTCTGGTTACTGCAAGAATATAAATAATAAAGATATTTAAATTGTATAATTTTCAATTTATTAAATAATTTATACACAAATTAATGTAATATTCACTTAATAAATAATAATTAGAATTTTCTATTATATAAAAATTCAAACACATCAAAGAATATGGGCAAATTCTATCGTCATCATCATACCTCGAAATTTTGCAATAAAACAAAATTTAGGGAAGGGCCTGATAGTACGCAACCTTACCCTTACACTGTAGAGATGCTGTTTCTAGTAACCCTACATGCGTATGTAACAAAATAATAATAACGTAGGTTAAAAAAATAAATACATTAAATAAATAAATAAGGTTGTGAGATTCATCAATTATATGTAGCCTTTTATCGTGACCAATACTCATAATCTTTTGGTTACAAAGTAACAACCTTATCAATTCTAAAGCTCTATAAGAAAAAAGGTAAATGAAAAAACTCTTACCTATATTAAATTTTTATTTTATTCATAAATTGAAGCTTTACTTAAATTTTATATTAATATAAGGGTATACTTGATTACTCAAAAATGTGTAGAGAAAAATGTCAAAAAGTCTATTTTGAATCTCAACATTTAAGAGAGAATATAATTTAAATTCTAACATTTTGAAATGATCAAATTGAGTTGTAACATTTTTAAAATTTTTAAAATAAAACATAAGTAGTCGAAAAATCTGATGAGGTTAACTCTTTGTTTTTTTTATGCACCCAAGGTATCCACCGACAAAATCAGTGACTAATTCCTTCGCTGTGGGAGGTTAACTCGTTGTTAGTATATCACGTTTATAGTTTTAAATAAAAACTAGGTTCTAATTTCATATAATTAGTTTTTAATTAAACAAAAGTGAGTCCTATAGTTATGTGACAATGAGGGGGCGCTTGGTTCACAGAGGGCAATGGAAATTGGAATAGGAATGAACATAGTGAGGAATGAGAATAGATATAATTATTATAATTATGATGGTTGGTTAAGATTAAGGAATGATTACCATTATCATTAATGGTGGTTGATTTGTTAAAAATATTAAGAAATAAAAATTTGTTTTATAGCAAATTTCAAATATATTTTAAATAATTATTTTTAATTTATGCACCCTAATTATAATAACAAAATATTTAAAATCAAGT
>JANZLX010000006.1:32759834-32771652 GCA_025531955.1 Erythroxylum orinocense | reverse complement strand
ATTCACAGTATGGATACTCAAATGTGACCATTTCCAACTTGCACATGCCAAAAGAATATATGTCAACAAGTTCATTATATTCCTCTTCATAAAACTCCGGAGCCATAAATTCAGGAGTTCCTAAAGAAAAACATTCAGTGCTTCCAGAAACAGTATTTTATCAATGAGAACTTGAGGTATTAAAATATTACCAATAACACTTTTAGTTATAGGCTGTTGCATGACATTGGCTAATCCAAGGACTCCATTTTTAACTTCTCCATGATTCCCGTTAACGAACACATTATCACATTTTAAGTCCCTTTGAATGATGAGTGGATTATGGCCATAGAGATTGGAAATAGAATAATCCACGGAGAATTTACCTTGCCCAGTTCTTTATTGCTTTCATATCAACATTTCTATGCTTCTTATGATATCTAATTACCAAAAGTAAGCATTAGAATTAAAAAAAACTGAGATAGCCGAAAAAAGAGAATCAAGAAAGTTCCAGATAACATACTGTAGCAGATTCCCAGATATAAAGAGCTCAGTAATCATGTTAACTGTAAAGACCTTGTATGCAACATTTAGAAATAATCTTTAGCATCACAGGGCTCAATTACTTCCTTCAGCCTAAGTACTGCATAATTCTCCCCCAACCCACAGCATGTTCGAAATTTCGAATATATGGGAAATGGTTAAAGTCCAATCTCAGAAAACTAACAAAAGAACCATCATATAGTAAAAAGACTGGGTGCTTATCTTAACAAAAATTCAAAATTTTCAAGCCCCAATACATTTATTTTAACAGCATGTAACCAGGATGCCAATCCTGTGCACAACAAATTAAACATGCCATAAACACAATGTAGACCCAAATGAAAATTACAAACCAGAAGCATTACAAAAAGAGGTTGTGAAGTTACCCAAACATGTCTACTAGTAGGATCTTTTTCTACAAAATCGGCCCCCGTATCAGGAGGCTGCGTAGTCGAGCAAGTTCCGTTATTCAAAGCCAACATAAATCCAGTTGTGTCCCCAACAATAGTAGGTCTCGTTCCGCCAATTACCAAACACCAACATGCAAGAGAAAAAGGGACAAAACGGACTTAACAACAGCAACTTTGTGGTCCAAAAGACAACTACTTAGGACCAAACATAAACGAAGAATCAAAGCAAGCGTCGCGAAAGACAAAGACAAAGACTTTGAGGTCTTTGCTCGAAGAAGAATACAGAACAATAATAGAGGTTATCGCAAAATGAAACTAAACAGTAACTGAATGAAACCACACAGATCCCTTAAGAAAAGAAGGTAAAACCTATATCCGCATTGAAAAATCAAGCAAAACGCTATGAACAAGATCAAAAAACGAGTAAAGGTGTTGGAAGGAGAAACAATTCGACAGATTTGCCTTTAGATTTGAAATCAGACAAGGTTGACTGAATAAGCTCAAGTTGACTATGTGGGCTATATTTTTGTTATGGGCCAAAGCATGTATGAGGCCCATTCGTAAACATCTGAGCATTGTGGATAGGAATCTTGAGACAGTATTGTACAGCTGTATTAGTTATTTTTTTTAGGAAATTCCTTTATAAAGGATCGATCATTGTACAATCATTTCATTCAATCAATAACAGAAAATCTTTTCCAAATTCCTTTTGTCAGTATTTCTAACATGGTATCAAAGCCCAGCTAGAAAAATCAAATTTTCTCTTCTTCTTCATCAAGCTTATCTTCTTCCTTAAGCTTTCATCATGAGTTTTCCTGGAGACCAAATCACCTCCGCTGAAGCTCAAACTCAACCTCAAGCTCCGATCATTGATTTTGGTCATCAACTCTATCTTCATCCTTCTGATGGTTCACACACTGTATCTCTGGATGATCCTCTCCTTGGCACTGAAAACTACTGTAGCTGGAGCAGGGCCTTCAAAATTGCTGTTCTAACCAAGAACAAGCTTGGTTTCATCTCTGGATCTTGCAAACGTGAAGAGCTTCCAGCTGCCTTGCATGAAACTTGGGATCGTTGCAACGCCATGGTCCTATCTTGGATCCTCAGATCTGTCAGCAAACCCATTAGAAACAACCTTCAGTTCCACATCAGTGCTGCTTCTGCCTGGAAGGATCTAAATGATCGCTTCAACAAGGTTAACGGCACAAGGGTCTTCTTCCTACATCACCAGATTGCCATGTGTGTGCAAGGTAACAGTTCAATCTCTGATTTTTTCAATCGTCTACAGAACCTCTGGATGGAGCTCGAAAACATCAAACCCTTGGTGTTGATAGATTCAAATCAAGCTGCCATCATACAGGCTTATTTTTCAGAGATTAGGATGTTTCAGTTCCTAATGGGACTAAATGAATCCTACATACCTATTCGTGGCCAGATCTTGCTTATGGACCCTCTTCCATCTCTTGGAATGGTTCACTCCATGCTCATCCAGGAAGAGTCTCAGAGAGCCTTTACTCCAATGATCTCTATACTCTCTCATGTTCCTCTTGATCCAACTGCTTTACTCTCCAATGCTTTTGCATCTGCAGCTGAACCTGAAAAACGGTTTACTGGAACTTGTGATCACTGTGGTGTCAAAGGCCACAAGAAATCCAAATGCTACAAACTGATTGGCTTTCCACCAAATTTTAAGTTCACTAGAGGAAAATCACAGGCAAATCAAGCTGAGAATCAAATCTCACCTGCAGCTGCAAACACTCTCGGCCAAGCAGATCCATTTGCTGCTAATGTTTCTTCAAGTCCAGCTCCCTTCAATCCAGCTCCTATCTTCACTCCTGCTCAGTATCAGGATATTTTGCGCATGCTTGCTGCTGGTAATCCAATGGCCAATTCTGCTTCGGCTTCTCAGTCATCTCCAGCTCCACCATCACCAGCTCCATCATCAGGTATGATTTCTCGAACCTGGATAGTGGACAGTGGAGCCACAAATCACATGGTTAATTCTTCTCTTGGCTTGCAAAATATGTCTACACCTGCACATGCTTCACGTGTCCTCTTACCTAATGGAAACAATGCTGAAATAACTCATACAGGATCACTCAATATTCTCACAGATATAAATCTCCCTAGTGTACTACTTATTCCATCTTTTCAAAAAAATCTCATGTCAGTTCATAGAATAGCCAAAGATTCCAACTGTTTTGTTTCTTTTTTTCCTGATTTTTGCCTATTGCAGGATATTTCAACTGGGAAAGTCAGGGGGATTGGTAGAGAGTCTCAAGGTCTTTACTACTTGCAATCTCAAACACCATGTCCTAGCATCAGCCATCCACTTTCAGCAAATACTTCTAGAGTCTCTAGCATTTCAGATTTCGCCTTATGGCATCGTCGTTTAGGACATTTAAATTCTCAATCTCTGCAATCACTACTTGTATCGAGTTCTATTAAGTGCAATAAAGAAAATATTTCCAATTGCTTTACTTGTTTTCGTGCAAAACAACGTAAGTTACCATTTAAGTCTAGCAATTCGAAAACTAGTTCACCATTTCAGCTTCTACATTTAGACTTATGGGGACCATACCACATTCCGACTCATAATGGTTTTAGATACTTCATGACAATAGTGGATGACTACTCTAGATATACTTGGATTCAGCTAATGCAATCAAAGAGTGACACATTTAGGCTTATCAAGGATTTCATAGTATATGCCAAAACTCAGTTTAATGCTCAAGTAAAAGTCATAAGATCTGACAATGGAACAGAATTCATGAATAATCAATGCCAAGCCCTATTTCGGTCTCTAGGAATAGTCCATCAACATACTTGTCCTCACAATCCACAACAAAATGGAATTGTGGAAAGAAAGCATCAACATATTTTGGAAGTTGCTAGGTGTCTTAAAATGCAAGCATCAATACCTATAGAGTTTTGGGGAGAATGTACCTTGGCTGCTGTTTTTTTAATAAATAGGTCACCATCTCAGGTAATTAAGGGATTGACACCCTTTCAAAAACTTTATGGTGAACCTCCATCTTTAGCTAGAATCAAGACATTTGGGTGCCTAGCATATGCAAAAGTTCCATTAGTTAGTGATAAGTTTGATTTTAGATCGATGATATGTGTCTTTATGGGTTATCCTAGCGATCAAAAGGGTTACCTGTTATACAATTTGTCCACTCAAAAATTCTTAGTCAATCGGGATGTGATCTTCCAAGAACACATCTTTCCTTTTGCTAGTCCAAAAGTGTCATCAAAATCATCTCTCAATTCATTCATTGATTTTGATTCTGCCACTACTCCATCACCTTCAAATCATCAATCACCAAATCCACCTATTCATGTTGAGGATCCTGTAAATGAGTCAATTGTAGGTCATTTTCCTATTGACACTGAAACAGAAACAGGTGATAGCAATGACATTGAAGATATGGAGCATGTACCTGACGAGTTTCAAGATGATCCCGAGAACATACCTACCAGAAAATCCAGCAGGCCCATTCGTGCACCCTCATGGATGGATGATTATGTCCTTAATGCCACATCAAATTGCTCTTATCCACTTGCAAATTCAATCTCATATTCAGGTTTGTCTCAGCCCTATCAAGCCTACATCACAAAGATTGACTCAATATCAGAACCATTGAATTACCATGATGCAATCAAAGATCAAAGATGGAAAGCAGCCATGGATGAAGAATTAAATGCCTTGCAGCAAAACCAGACTTGGCAGATTGTTCCTTTACCAGCACATAAAAGGGCTATAGGATGCAAATGGGTTTACCGAATAAAATATCACTCAAATGGGCAAATTGAGCGCTTCAAAGCAAGATTAGTGGCTAAGGGGTTCAAACAAAAGGCTGGAATAGATTACAAAGAAACATTCTCACCGGTTGTTAAAATGGTAACTGTGAGAAGTGTTATTGCTTTGGCTTCAACAAAGAATTGGCAGATTTTTCAAATGGATGTGCAAAATGCATTTTTACAGGGAGATTTAGATGAGGAAGTCTACATGACAAAACCTCAAGGATTGCTCAATTCAGGGGGGGCTAACATGGTTTGTAAATTGAGCAAGTCACTGTATGGTTTAAAACAAGCATCAAGACAGTGGAATAGCAAAATAACTATGGCTTTAACTCAGTCAGGTTATCAGCAAAGCAGACATGATTACTCCCTATTCACAAAACATTTCAAAGGTAAAATAGTCATTCTACTAATATATGTAGATGATTTGCTTATCACAGGAAATGATTCAATCATGATAAATGAGCTCAAAACAGTGCTGCATAAGCATTTCAAGTTAAAAGATCTTGGTCATTTAAAATACTTCCTAGGCATGGAAGTTAGTCGATCTAAGGAGGGAATCATAATGAATCAGAGGAAATATGCTCTTGAGCTCATCTCAGACATGGGATTATCTGCTTCAAAACCAGTATCTACACCATTTGAGTTAAATTTAAAGTTGACTACAAAGGAGTATGATGACATGGTGGAAAAACAATCAAAAGGGAAGATGAAGTCAAATGACAAGCTACTTGATGACCCGACGAGCTATAAAAGGTTAGTAGGGAGACTGCTCTATCTCACTATAACCAGACCTGATATTTGCTATTCTGTCAATCATATTAGCCAATTCATGCATCAACCAAAACAATCACATTATCAAGCAGCATTGAGAATAATCAGATATGTTAAAAGAGATCCTGGAAGGGGTCTTTTCATGCCCAAAGAAAACAGTTTAGAGTTGAAGGCTTACTGTGATTCCGATTGGGCGTCCTGCGTCGTCAACAGAAAATCGGTAACTGGTTTCTGCATCAAGCTTGGAGAATCCCTCATATCTTGGAGATCGAGAAAGCAGAAGACAATTTCCAGATGATCAGCTGAGGCTGAATATCGATCCATGGCTGACACAACTTGCGAATTGATGTGGCTTCGTAGATTACTGAAAGAGCTTGGAATTGGAATTAAAAAACCAATTGAATTGTTCTGTGATAATGAAGCTGCGACCCATATTGCTGCGAACCTAGTTTACCATGAAAGGACCAAGCACATCGAAATTGATTGTCACTTGGTGAGGGAACAAGTGCAGAGCAAATTGATTCAGACTAACTATATTTCGACAGCTGAGCAGTCGGCAGATGTGTTTACAAAAGCTTTGGGAACCTCTCAACATAATCAGCTTGTGGGAAAGTTAGGATTGAAGGATATTTTCCAGAGTGTTTAATTAAGAGGGGCTGTTGGAAGGAGAAACAATTCGACAAAATTGAGAGGGGCTTTTGAATAAGCTCAAGTTGACTAAGTGGGCCGCATTTTTTAGTTATGGGCCAAAGCATGTATGAGGCCCATTCGTAAATATCTGAGCATTGTGAATAGGAATCTTGTGACAGTATTGTACAGTAGTATTAACTATTTTTTAGGAAATTCCTTTATACAGGATCGATCATTGTACAATCATTTCATTCAATCAACAGCAGAAAATCTTTCCCAAATTCCCGTTGTCAGTATTTCTAACAAAAACTAATATGCAAAAAAGCTACAAAAGAGCCAGGTCAATGCAACGATCTGTGATACAGGGCGCTGTGTTGATCTCGACAGAGTAGCTTCATGATCGTCGCCGGTGGCTCCTGGAGGTAGTGTATCCCTGGGTCAGTCTTGCCTGCAAGAGCTGCCAGGGAATTTGCACACTGGTTACCTTGGCGAGGGACATGCTGGATTTGAATTTTCCAATCACGTTGAAGCAGCACCCAAGTGCTTGCCAACAAAACAAAATTAACAGTAGCCACAGAATTAGAAGTGGAGAGAATATTAATTACCTCGAGAGAGTCCACTTCAAGAATGACCCGGCAATACTCGAGCGATCAAGCCAAACAAAGCCTCATAAGACTACCCAGAGCTTAGCCTCAAGCAAAGAAACCTTTCCGAGGTGCTGCAGAAAACCCCCACACCACTGGCCGGAATAGTCTCAAAAAATATCCCCAACGGAAGCAGTGGAGGAGCTTGGGGGAGTCGAGCCATCTGATTTTTATATATATCTTTAAAACATGGTTTTAAAAACCGGATCAACCCATTTGATTCGACTAAAAAAATTGAAATAGTCAATGATCCGATTTAATTTCACTTAATAATTTTTATATATAAAAACTAGCTAATTCAAACATTTTTTGGTTTAGTCTAATAATTCGGTCCAATTTTTAAAACCTTGATTTCAAGGTGACTTTCTTTTTATCGGAAGGGAAGATGATAATAGAGTTCAAAACGTTTCTTGTCAAGGAAGCCAACGACGTCGTAATTGAATTTATTACGTCCCCAAGGGAACTGTTCTCCTCTATCTGTCTCGACCGTGTTTTTCCATCTCCACCGCGTCTTGAAGCTATAACTGATCGGAGTTACTTCTCTGGCCGCCGTCCCTAACACCATAATTAAATTATTTTGTGCTCCGAGATTTTAGGGTGTGTCTGCACTAATTTTCAGAATCTCTTTTATTCTGTTTTTTGTTTAACTTCTGTATCTTTTCCTTATTTAAGCTGTTTGTGCATGTGATTTCATTCTGGTGATCTTATAGGTTTCATTTGGGTTGTTTGCTGAATTCAAATTAATTCTCGGTTAGTAATTTGCGTAGCACAGTAAAAACCCTAATTAATCTTTTCGTTTCTCCTGCACAACTAAAAAAAGAAAAACCCCTAAAAATCTCCTTATGTGTAGATTTTGCTTTTGATGTTATAGGCTTGTCGTTTCATATATCTTCATCTTCTTTATATATGGAGGCCTGTTCTAATTCTTTGTTCTGTGCTGTTGTAGGTTTTGAGATTCACTGAAGCAGAGTTTTTGCTTGCTCAATACTGCTTGCCACGACTTAAGTATGGTATGTATGGTCTTTGACCCTTCTTGTTTCGTGCATTGTTATGTACTTCCTTGCTGGTCATGATTATTCTGAGCTTTTACTTTCTATTACTACCTTTACGGCGGAAAGTTGGCTCTGTAATGAACACCAAATGGGCTCGCTTTTTCGAAGTTGCACGACACTTCTTGCCCTTTTGAATCAACGGTGGGCATGAAGTCGTGGAATAGCATGTTGATGGCTGTCAATTTTGTTTGTGTTCTTGTTTTGGATTAAAGTCTTGTTGTATGTTATGAACTGCTTTTGAGACCTAGGCTTATTCTCAATTGTGCAGTACATGGTTTTCTAAAGTATAGATAAAAGAGATGAAGTTGAATCATAGGGTTAAAGAATTATGATCAGTCGTTTCTCAAATCTACTAGATAGTTTGGGGGAGCCTTTTAAATCACTATACCGTTGTAAATTCTTAATTTGGAGCTTGTTCTATTCTTGGCTTCAGTATCATCATGCATGAATGTTTCTTGATACTTAAAACCTTGTGCTGCGTACTGGTTAACCTTGGAGTTAAGTTTATAAAGCATGGTTTAGACATTAAATTGTTTTCTTTTTCGTTGTGGCAGAAACATGCTTTTCCCAAATGGTAATAGAAGACTTTTATTGCCATGTGAATACAGTTGACTGCTGGCAGATAGTATCTATATATCAGCACTTGAGAGTTTTGGATTCATATATGTCTTTGCCTTTGATGGACTATCTTCATTGCTAGGGGCTGTTTTGATGGGAAGGATGTAACTGGTTTAATTGTCATATTGATTAGGAAGGGAAGGGGCAGTCTGTGCTGCAGCTCTGCTTAAAATAGTTGTTTTCATTTTATGCCATCTTTGAAACTTGCAATGTCTTTGTACTTTAAACCAGAAAAAGAAACATAACAAGACTGAATATGAAAAGAAGAGATTCAAGTTTATCATCTTGATTGAAATAACAACTAAATGAGCAGGAAGACTATGGATTTAACTTTATTTATTAATTTTCCCAGGCTTCGAGAATTCTTGCAAACTTAATTTTAATGGGCTCTGGAATCCTGTTGAGAGGATTTGCTCAAGCATACCGCCAGGCACTTGCAAGTATGGTTTTCCTTCCAAATTCAGAACATAATATAGTTGTTTTTTTTCTTTTTGTATAGAACTCTAATAGTTGTATGAGTTCACATCTATGTTGCTGAGTTCACTTTTCAGTTGTATTCATAATCCATATTTCTTATTTGGATATACAACTTTGAATCCTATTCTAGATGCTTCAAAATCTGGTGTTGCTCAAGAGACAGTGCAGAATCTTAGGAGAGGGAGCAAAGTCATGGCTGAAGCTGAGGCAAGGCAGATTTTAGGCATTTCTGAGAATTCAACATGGGGAGAAATTGTGAAGGTTTGTATAAGCATTCTACTTTCTGATTCATATCTTGGTAGGACATGATACTTTTCATTACCCTCACATTGTGTAACTAGAAAAGGGAGTGAAATTTTATTCATTTTAAACTTTGAATTGTTGCATCATGTGATGTTTCAGCTTAATTACTAAGTCTCCCAGCTATTTAAATGTTTTTCAAATTTTTATAGTGTTGGATCAAAAGTTAAGTTCCTTCTAGCCATTGGCTTTACATATTGTATAGAACTTTGCATTCATGCAATAAGAGCTTAGAGTACTTGACGTTATTTTGTTCTACATTCCTATAAAGGACTTCAAAACAAAAAGTTTTTGTTGTTTAAGGTATTACACCAATTAGTTAAATATTAGAGTGATGCATGAACTTTGCAAGGAAGATTATTTTCCACATACTTAACAAGTTTAATTCTTAAGGTTACTGTTGTGCTGAATAATTTCAAATGTTCTCGCCGGGTACTCATAATATCGATTGTTCTTTGCATGTAGAAATATGACACATTGTTTGAGCGGAATGCCCAAACTGGAAGCTTTTATCTCCAGTCAAAGGTTCATAGAGCGAAAGAATGCGTACAAGCAACATGTCAGAAGAAGGGTGAGGAAGCTCCTAATCCATAACTTATGTAATCTGTGTCCTTCCAAAATTCTTAAATTCGTTTTTGATCAGCATGATATGAATGATGTTGTTATCAAAGCTATTTGTTGAGTAGCTATTTCAATAGCTTATTTAACATAAATAGCAATTGATGAAAACACTTCTACTTAGGAGTGTTTTCATCAATCAACCAAAATTTTAAGTATTAAAAGTCAATTTTACCTTTTATGAAGTTATAGATTAGAAATAAAATATTACCCTTAAATAAAAATGTACAAAGAAAGAGTTGTATAAATTTTTTATAGATGATGAAACAGTATAGGTAAATATGACTTCTCTAAACTCTAAATTCTTATAATAATATATAACGAAATATTAAAATATATAATATTTATACTCTTATAAATTTTTTTAATGTCATGTCCTCATAAATCATTTTACACATAAATAAACAGTTAATACTAAATAACCAATTTTATCAAACATCTCTAACAAATAGTTAATACAATTTGCTGATCAAATCAACTAATATAATCATTTATTAGCTAACAGTTAATGCAATCAATTGATTGCTAAATAGGACCTTTCTTTGAGAGTCCTTCAATTTAGTGTTGTATTATAACTTAGAATTTTCTTTTATATTAGGAAATCATACAATATCTAAGACTTGCAACTCCCATTTATCTTGAGAAATCCTTTGTTACTTTAATTGAATATTTGAACTTCGGCAAAATATTAAAATTGAAGATTTTTTAATTAGACACAATTAGATATTTTTTATCAAATCAATCTTTTAAATAATTATTTTTAACTCTTAAACATTGAATAGTAGTTCTTAGCGAGACTACCTCTTCAGTGTTTTTGTATGCATATATATTACGTCAACATCACTGCATCAATGTCTTAAAAAGTAGTTCTGAGACTATCGACAACAGTGTTTTTGCATGGATCAGGTTACGTCAACATCGCTGAATCAATGGCTTAAATATTGGACAGCAGTTCTTAGTGAGACACTTCAGTGTTTTTGTAGATTACATCACTGAATCAACATTAAGATCGTGCTTGGATAACACTTGCTTTTGACTTTTCTTTTCGCAATCGGGATAAGTGCCGGTGGGCTCCACAGTCTTCAGGACTAAGTTTATCCGCCGTCACCTCTTCAGGACTAAGTTTATCCCGCCGTCACCAACCAACACTCCACAAAAACTCACTCCAAATAGAAAGGCACTCAATTTGGTATGTATTCGTAGATTCCATCGTTCCCGTCATTTCTCAATTAATGCTTAGGTCTTAATTTGGATAATGGACCCCCTTAATTAAATTAGATGAAATTTTTTCTGGAATCAATCATCTCAATTTTTATTGGCTCAGGCTCTTGATTTTTTTGTTCTTTTGTACGATCAAAATTTTTATTTAATTATATATTAATTATGGATTAATACAGATTAATTGATATTGATGCCTTATCAAAAGTACAAAAAGATAATTTAATCCATTATCTTTTTAACATATTCTTTTTAAATTTTGTTCTCATAATTTAATTTATTTATATATTTTACTAAGTAATTAATTTTAAAATACTTTACACAAAACATATCATTATAAAGATTTTATTGAGACATTTAAAATGAAACTAATAGTAAATATAATATTAGGTTTATTTTTAATATTTATTTATAATTCTTTTTTATAAATGGTATAAATTCATTAATAAAATATGTTAAGAATCAAAATGTACATAAATTTAAACCACAACATTGATTTACAAAAATTAAAACTCAACAAAAATATTTAAAATTACAATCTTATTAGAATAAATTATAATTATAATCAAACATGATATTACAATCAAATTAAAATTACAACAATCAAATAAAGAAGGTGATTATGAACTTCGTAATGTATTGGTTCAACATTTGTGGGAATGATATAGTAATTCAGAGGATTAGAGATCAAATGTGTAATAAAAATATTATATTTGTGTATGTTATTAATTTGTTGCTGCAATAATATTAA
>JANZLX010000006.1:32743737-32759734 GCA_025531955.1 Erythroxylum orinocense | reverse complement strand
CCCAAACTGGAAGCTTTTATCTCCAGTCCAAGGATCATAGAGCTAAAGAATGCTTAGAAGCAACATATCAGAAGAAGGTTGAGGGAGCTACTAATCCATAACTTGTGTCATCTGTGTCCTTCCAAAATTCTTAAATTCGTTTTTGATCTGCATGATATGAGTGATGTAAATTAGATAGGAAATTTTCAAATATCAACTATAGTTTTTGTCCTTCCTTTTCACACTGTTGTTCTCTTAATTGTATTTCGATACGTGGATCAATGTTTAATGACTCCAATGCATCTGGGATTGCCTGTGCCTGGATCAATTAGGGAAAAGAGAAGTAATGTTCCTTGTTAGTTCAAACTTTCCGTGGTCTTCATTGCTGAAGTTGTGTACTGGATGGGTGTCATTAATAATGATAACCACTGAATAACATTCCAACTTCAGATTAATACGGCAGGGCAGGCTAGAAATAGTGGTTATGGTTCTTGCTTGGAGAAAAACATCCAAGAGACTACAGAATTCCTGTAAATTGACTAGCTCTTAAGAAAGTTTGATAACGTGAATTTTGATTGTGACTGCCACGAACCCAAGCACTTTCATCTTAAATTGCGTATCATTTACAAACGTTATGATGGGAGTTGCAACCTGAATGTTGAAAATGCAGTTCTTGGAAAATTGTATTAGAAAAGCTTAGTATTGTTATATTGCTTTCCGCATGATGGTAGATAGTAACTAGAAAGGCCTGAAATAACCTTTTGATACCCTTCACATGGTTTTTGTCTTTATAGATAGGACACAGGCCTTGTTGGTCTTACTTAGCTGCTTTCCCTGTGATGATTATGCTTGAAACTTACAGGTATACTCAGATTCAAAAGTAAATGAATCAAAACCCAATTTAGTTTAGCAGAAACACCAATTTTTACATTAATTTCAACTTTTATGATATTAAAAATTAACTTGGTCATAAAAGTTCGTTGACCATCTAGTTGAATCTAATTTTTAATGTTATCGAACACAAGGATGTTTGGAATTGAAGTATTCCTGTTCTGTTCCTGGAAACCTCAACTTACACGAAGCAATTTTTAAAGGGAGAGCTCCACCTCCACGTACCCCACCGCACCAAGTGAGAGCGCTGTCATACCAATTTTAGAAGAAACATTAGCATTCTTCAAAAAGAAAGTCAACTTTCAAAGCTAAACAAATATGAAATCAGATCTGAATTTAGTGATCAAAAGGGCAGCAAAGTTTGAACACAAGAAAGTTCCAAGAAATCTGCAGAATTGGGCGGCGCCGTTTTGACTGCCTTTTCGGCTCTGGAACCATCCCCCGTCCCACAGCTTTCGTGATTCGATGTGACCAAACCACGCTCAGGAGATCTCAGCACGAGCACACAAGATTTTCTTTTTTTTTTAGTCTAAAGCACTGATTTAATAAAGATAGAAGAAGAAAACATGCTTATCTCTCCAGATAGGTTAATCAAGCAAGCAAGCATAAGATAGTAAAAAGTAACAAAAAGGACAATTACAAGTGCCAATGAAGATTAGATTCCAATATCAGAAATACTTCTTACTTCTTCTTTTATTTGTCTTTTTCTTTTTTCTTTTGACGAGGTGTCAGTGAGCGGGAGGCAAAGCTCTGATCCCAATATTAAACAGCTGCATACATAAGGAAGATTCGAACTCACAACCTCACTTATACCAAAAGAACCCTTACCAATTTACCTGTATCTTCAAATTTTTGTCCTTTTCCCTTTTAAAGGAGTTTATTGAGTTAATCAATTTTGTCTCATTCAACTATGGATTCAATAATACAGAAATTGAATACAGCCATTCACTAATATCAAAAACGGACATTCTTATTGTTCCAAGGAATTCAAAGCATCCATGCCTTACACGCCTATAATATTTTTTTAATTATTATTATTATTATGATGGAAGGAATGACTTCAAAGAAGCTTCTAAATAAGTCATTTACATGTAAACATTGTCAAAGTACCGAGAAAGTAACAAAGAAATGAATCACGAGTGTGTTGTTTCTAATGTTAAGTATTCCTTGTTATGATGCTGATTTGGAATTTAGCCAATAGGGTTATTGTGTTTATATTACATTTCCGTGACTTTTACCAAAAGACTGGAAAACAATAAATTATTAAATAATATTTGTTTTGATCTTATAAATAGTGAAAGAACTGTTGTTGATAGTTTAGAAGATGGTTTGTTGGGTCTAATCATTATCTATACTACTTTTTTATTTAGAGAGTTCCAATGGTTCATTGTATTCAATGCCTTTCTTATATTGCCTCAAACATTATAAAGTCTAATGCATCTTTTATAGATATCTTCAAATCTTTTGTTCATTGATGTGTAAGATTATACCTTCTTGATTTGCATCTTTTATAGATTATAATTATATCTTCAAATTTATCACTAATCTAAATGGGGAAAAGCTATGTATAATATGTAATTACTAATGACAAACTTCGGTATATAAGCCTTAGTTTGGATTTAGTTTGGATTGAAGGAAAGCAAGAGAAAAGAAAGGAAGAAAATTGAACTTCTATTAGTTTCCACCGTTTGGACAAACATAAGTAAAGGAAAAGTGAGGAAATCGAGAAGAAATTGAAGAAAGTTTGGGCCAAATATATTAGCCTTCAAATTGGTGAGAAAGGAAGAGAAATCTAAGATAAGAAAATCCTAGTATATGTAAATTACTATAATATCTTTATCTGTGTATGCTGAAGTTCCGTAATCAAGGGCATAAAGGTTTCAAAAAATTCTTTTGTTTAATATAAGTTTCAATTCTCTCCTTTAATAAATTAGGAAAACAAACAGATCATTTATCTTCCATTTTTTCTCCTCAATATTTCCTTTCTTTCCCTTGTGTAAGTAAGGATCCAAACAAAGGTTAAGGACTTCCTATTTTACGAGAGTCGGGATCTGGTCATAAGGAACTAAATATCTATAGTCAATAAAATCATATATTTTTCAAATAAATTTTTTTTAACAACAATAATCACTAAAAACTATCAATTGTTGGTCAAGTATTTAGTATCATCTAAATAATATTCGGAATACTCTGGGTGATAGTAAGGGTAAAAATACAACAACAACAATAACGATAATAATAATTCAATAAAAATTTTGTTGATACGTAAAAATTAGAAAAGTTTAATAATATGCAGTCTTACCTGTTTTTTAATCTTTGAATTGAACCAAGGCTCCAATTTTATGACGGTCTTAATTAAAGACAACTTTATTTAGTTAACAAAAATAACTTTGTTTTATTAAATTAATAAAATGATATCATATTGTTAAATGAATAAATATGAAATTAATAAAGACAATATTATTTTATTAAATAAATAAGACAAAACAAAATACTTAAACTGAAATTTGAACGATTTAGCATATAAATGAATCAGACATATTTTATGTGATACAATAATTAAAAAAATTTAAACAATATTATCTATAATATAAAATTATCCCCTGACTCTTTCAAACGATCCAAGTTTGGTAGACGTGGAACAAACCAGACCGGAGACTTGTCCGAGTCTATATAATATAAGATCAGATCAGACTTATGACTTATACGAAACGTGTCAAAAATTGCTACAAGAAGCAAACGCTAACGACACGTAAGTCAACCTTTTGTCTTTCTAATAACTATACGCTTTCCACCGTTGCTTTTGTCTACTTTTGGCCACCATCGCCGAATTCCATGACAATTTGCATCCTTTGGAGTGTCCGAGTTACACATGAACTTTAAATCTGATATCTCAAACCCTACGTGTTCGGTGTTCCGTCTGCTGTTCTGTCTCATTCACCATGGAAGCACATGATGAAGGGTTGACCAAATGACTGTTTCAATGTATTCTGCAGAAAATGGAGTCTTTTACGTACTATATTATATATAGATGATCGTTTGAAAGCAACAGATGTATAAAGTTCTCCGTTTTCGACTACCCTTTAGTTTTCTTTACCAGAAGAACCACGACTCCACGCCTGGAGGGATGGACGGTGTGAACATTACCTTCGAATCGCGACATGAATGGTGTATACATGGTGTGCATAAGCATGCATGCATGCAAGACAGCGACTTTGGTGTTATGTTTTTACCAAGTACATAGCCTCCTCCTACAACGTACGACTAGATATGATGTTGCGGTACCACACTTCGGTCGGTTTTTGCTCAGAGAGGAAGTAGAAACGAAGAAGACGGGAGCTATTTTATAAGCAGACGTATACATTTGGATATAGTATAGCTGACTGAAGAAGAGGTTTGGTTATAGTCGAGTTACGTTGACGTACCTTGGATATACTATAGCTGTCGATAGGAAAGAAAAAAGATAATTTTCTAAGATTATCATTTCCTTCTTATGACTTATTTACATATAAGTTTCATGTTTTCTTTGAAAACCATTCAGTTTGAAGTTGTTCATTTGACAAAAACTGAACTACTAAGAGATAATCGTTTTCGTATAAACAAAATTACGAAATACATAGCACTTAATAACCCTTTTTCAGGGATACATGTTCAACTTGGATGCAAGTAAGCAACACAAAGGAAAAGAAAACATGGAGAGTATGGAAATTAAAGCAACTGAAAGGAGAAGCACAAAAAGTTTTTGCGTAAATTATGATCCCGGGTTTCTCGGATCCAAGTTCCTACTATTCATAGGATTATCAGAACCAGGATAAGAACTTCCAGACAGATGAAATGGAAGTAGTTCCGGTGGATAAGGCAGATGTTGAGAAGACCTTGACGAAGAAGAAGAAGATGTTGTTGATGAAGTCCGTTGCAGAAACGGTTCTCTACTGTAAGAACCTGGTAATGCATAGTGCATTCCATAGTCTCCACCTGGGAAAACCTGCTGATGTTGAAAGAGATTGGCGTATGGTTCATATGCTTGTGGAGGAGGGAGAGAAGCAATTGGATTCGCGGGTCCTTGTGCATGCAAATCCTGACGAGTGGTCAAGTAGCCTAATTCACTTCTTCCTTGAACTCTTTCAGGGAAGTTGAGCTTGGCTTTGCTTCCTTTGAACCTAAGTGCAGCTTCATCATAAGCAAGTGCTGCAGCCTCCGCTGTGTCGAAAGTTCCAAGCCATACACGAGCAGCTTTCTTTGGATCTCGAATCTCTGCCGCCCATTTCCCCCATGGACGTTGCCTGACTCCTCTATAATGTCTTCTCCTGGTATTCCCTTCAAGAATCAACCAAGAAATACATGGATTTTTTAGTAGTCAGCGACAAATATAGGCTGAACATTTATAAGTAAGATGTCAATATTCCATTCTATTTTTTTCTCGTAAGATTGCACTTTGAAGTATTGAACAAACGGCTAGATAAAGATTGTGGAACAAAATCAAAAGCATTAAGGTTGGTTTGGCATTTGGGAGCTTGAAATGAAGTGTAAGTGTAACCCTAGATCAAAGCCCAAGGTGGAAGATAATCTATTTAAAAGGGGATCCATGAACTTAGGGTTGCACTTGGAAACAAAGAGAAACGTAGAAGACAATCAGTATTTTACATATTAGTGCGATTAGCATCACTTTTGGTATCCATAGTTACCTGAAATTCAAATAAACGCCAATAGGAAGTCAAAAGATGGAACACAAAGTCATGGTAGCTAGTTCATCAAATCATTATCACATCAGACATATGATGTTTATCGAAACAAAGAAGTTGTAACTTGGATCTGCTAACTAATAACTGCACTAATCAGGATGAATACTATATACCTTGATCTTGGATGGGTTGAGCCTGTTCAGGCTCTGGGGTGTTGGATTGCTGTGTAGGTGTAGATGAAGATGATGAATCTTGCAAAACCTGATCTGGGTTATTGGTGTCGCTTCCGATAACCTGAGCTAGGGCTGAAACCATAACGTTCATGTCATATTGAGACCGAGCTGAGTAGACAGGGAAGATGTGATCTTCCTCTTTCTTCTCCGGTTCATCGGATGAAAAGGGCCTCTTCCCATGCCTTCGATCCACCTTGTAAGTTGTTAAGTGTAATATTGAAATTACTCAAACTTTTTCCTCCCTAAACAGGCATGCCAAAGCTAGGAATCACTCATGGAAGAGCTTAACTAGGTTTTTAAACAAGTGAAGATCAAAGAAGTGGAGTATATGCTACGAGTGAAGAGAATAAGAAGGAAAGACCAAAGAAAAAGAGGGATGGGCCTTGGTGTGAACTTGAAGAAGTGTTCACTGCAAGCTTCGAATAATACTTTAAACTGTTGGCACATCAAGGATGCATATCAAAAACTTCATCCTTCATTCAGTGTACTCTTTTTTGTTAAATCAGTATGAAATCTCTGAGCTTTTTCATATTTGTATCAAAAGCTTTTCGTCTATTGCAAAAAGTGATTCCTGCATATCCTTTTATATTTTTTCACCGAAGTCTTATGTTCTTCTATCCAAATTTTACGTGTCCAAAGTTCATTATTCAATTTATATTAGAGGTTATTTACTTTAATTTGTTACTCTCTCCTATTCAAAATAAGTGTCGTTTTAGATAAATGCACACTTATTAAAAAAATTAATGAAATGTCTTATATACCCTTATTAATTATATGTTAAAGTGTCTTGAAAATATAATCTGTGTAATATGTGAAATTTAGATGTGAGGGAAATTAAAGGGTAATTTTAAAAGTAAAATCGTAAATATGCATAAAAAGTCACAAACGACACTTATTTTGAATAATTAAAATCCATCTAAAACGACGCTTATTTTGAATAGGAGGGAGTATAACTTTTGTAAATATATATATTCTTACCGTCAACAATTTTCATAATAATAATTATGATGTAATAAATAATGATCTCTTCACCCTTTAGATGACAATCAAAGTTTATCGAAAGATTAACATTCAAACATTGAAATTGATGAATGTAATTGCAAAATTTACCGTATCAAACCATATATAGTTTTAAGAGTGTAATATTTCAAATAACAACAACACCTAGTAGAAATTACGATGATATTTTGGGTCTAAAGATATCTAGCAATAGACAACTTTATTATCCTTAACTGATAGAGAGATTGTTTTCAAATAACCCACAAGAAGAGAAAGAAAAAAATCAAAATCAAAATAATAAGAAAAGTAATCTCATAATAACAACAATACCCAGCAAAAATTTAACAGATACTCGAAGTCTGAGGAGATCCAGTAAAGACGCGTAATAATAATAATAATCTTGATAATAACAGCGACAACGATGATTAATTAACAAAACTTTCTTCTAATGCTTAATTGTAGCCCTGTTTTTAATTTTATCATTTAGGTGTCTTTTCTAATTTGTACATTATTTTCTGTAGTCATAAATATTTTAATAATTATTCAAGTTAAATTACCAATTAAATTTATAACACATTCCATTGTATGTATTAACAGTTTTTTTCCTATGTTTTTGCTGAAATATGAAACAAACATGATTAAAAAAAATTCTTAGATTTCAATTGCTTGGTCATTATTATTAAGGAAAATTTTATTTTATAACAATATTTTTTTACTATTTATGATGAAATTATCTCCGGAATAATATGCGATTCTCTTCCGATAAGGATTGACTGAGTCTATAAAATCTGAATAGACTTATTAGGCTTTTTATGTAAATAAGAGATATGAACAAAAACGCGAAAAAAAAAAGAAATTAGTAATTGATTACAAATCTCAAATAAATTATGTGCATGTAATTTTTCTAAGAGAATGGTGGAAGGATTATTGATTATTGGTTACAAACTTAGGGTTGAATGACTAAAATAGGCATTATGGCTACTCACACACATGCCAGAAAAAAATAAACGACAATCGTTTTCAATAGTCCGATCTTGTCGGTAGCCATCTTCTTTCTAATTGATAGTGGCAGAAACACGGACTTGAACATTCTCCACTGAAGCTGACTTCATTGCTCATGGCATAGAAAGACTATTTTTGTCTGACAAATAAAACAGAACCTTGGCATGAAAACAGATGTTTGGCCAACGCTTATCTTAGACCAGCCGCCCCATTTTCTCACGCATTCCGTATGTGAGAGAGTTGTAAAAACGTAGTGAAACAAAAGGCGTAATGCTTTTGGTATTTGATGAGATGAATTGAAAGTGAAACAAATAAATAAGCACTTCATAAAACCGTCATCTTAAAAGTTTCCCATTTTTGTCAAATTCATAACCAAATAGCTATGTTTCACTGTCGAAAAGAATGGGAGATGGGATTATAGACAACTTCCAAACTGACAAAACAATTACAAAATTGGTCCCACAGAGATTTTATGAAATCAAATTTGAGAACAATGGCCATTACACTGTATCTTTTGTCCTTACTTCACATTTGCAAGACAAACTCGCTTCGATTGACTTGGCAATTTGTCATTTACATGTTTAGTGCCGGTGCATCTGTGATAGGCGCCTTGCTTGATTCATCGCACGGTCACTCGAGAGTAGTAAAAGTAACTGCGCAAAGCTGGAGGTCTCTGAAAAACTTTTCCAGCCATCGGAAATGAGCTATCGTTAAATGGTAGAAGCGTGGAGATCGTGCATATAACCTATACTGACAACATGATATTGGCTTTGTTACCACCAGCAGGTATTTGGCTACCTGGACAAGACGGACGACTCATTCCAAAGCATAAGAGAAAATAAATTGCCATATGTACACTTGTTTACGTGATTATATATTTGGTTGAATGTTTCGGGATCGCATGTAGGTTAAAAACTGGGTTGGTAGTTCTGCTAGAAGTCCTTGAACAACAGAAATTCCTCCACCTGCAAATATGAAGTTTATCACCACCAAAGAAAAAACATTGGATTCTGGTTGATTACAAAGTTTGATACACTTACTTTGAACGTTTCGGAATGGTACAAAGTGAACTATATCACGTGAAGCAACACGTCCAGATAAGGTTTCCAGTCTCTCTCCTTTATCAGCATCTAAAATCTGTGGATCAATAGCCAAAGTTCAGAAACTGGAGCTCTTCAAGAAATAACCAGGTTTCTAATCAAAACTATTATTATTCCCGTAATCGGACTTTTGACATTTTCAAAAAAGGTACGAAAGAGAAAGAGGTACCTCCATTTCTTTGAAGTCAGCTCCTCCAACCCCAACAATAAGGATAGATAGTGGTAGGTCAGACGCTTCCACTATGGCATCTTTTGTTTCTTGTAAATCAGTAACAACTCCATCCTACAACAATCAAATACTAAAAAGTCTATTTGGGTTTCAAAGAAGTGGTAGTTTAGGTCTTTGAAACAGCATGATGGCTAAAGTTACAAGCACTTGATGGAACAAAATTTGGCAATTCTTGAAAGAATGATACCGTAATTATTAACAAGATGTAGTATTTTCTTGCTCCATTTGCAAGAGAATGGCTGGCAATTTGTGCAGCTCGGTTGATCACTGGTCCAAAAAGTGTTGGCCCAGCCAGAGAAACATTGTAGAGGGCCCTGGAATATGCCATATTAATTCCTTGGACTCCTTCAACCTGAGAGACAGAAACTTATGCATCTCAATGGGCGATCTGTGAGTAAAGAGGGAAAATCATGGGGTGAACAAAGCAAATTGATGGAACACTCACCTCACAGTCATTCATGCTTCCGCTCAAATTGAAACAATGATTAACCGGACCATCAATAGGCCGGGCTCCAAATCCCCAAGCATAAAAGCGTTCGTCAGAATCATAGAACTGCAAGACGTCTCCAACTTCTTCAATTGCCTGAAAATTTTGGCCTTTTAATTGGATGGTCTAACCAGATAAATAAAAAGAAAAAGAATAGGGATGGACAGTAATTATTCACCCGTTGATATTCATTTAGCCGTCCTGAGTGATCAATGAAATGCAAGGAATCAGGAAGGCGAGGATTTCCATTTGAAGCTGAAGATGATATGAAAAAATTAAGAAGATATTAGAGAAACTTTAATGTGTTCGATAATTTCTCATTAATGATTATCGGGATTAATCACACTAAGGTCCATGTGGTAATCCTAACTTTCAAAAAGCTCTTTTGGTTTCAATTTGATGTACAACTGGTCAATCCTGTAGCAAAAACTAAATGATGTACCAGTAAAATCAATAGCCACCATGAAGCTCAGTTCAAATCCTGCTCTCTGGTAATCCAAAAAAGTATGTTGGTTGCTTTCAGAGAATTTGTCTACATACAGCTGGCTTTTTAGTACCTGCAATGAATCAAGTAAACTCAGAATTTTGAAGCTGAAAATAGAAATGTAGTTATTAAAACAATTAACTAATAGAAAAACCTTGTTTTGTTGATTTGGGCCAGCAAAAGTGGGTAAAAACAGATTGCCACCTCCCCTCTTCGAGTGAAGATTTTCAAGGTCTGTCAGAGATTTTTGAATTTTTCTGACAATTGAATAACAGAGACCACTGTCATGAGGTGTATAGACATGGGGAGAGAAGGATGAAAGGAAGATCAAAAGGAAACCAGCATATACCCAATCAAATCATGTTTGCCATTGCTATTGAAGTTGAAGCACTCTATGATTAGTGGATTCTCCTGCAGATTACATAAGAGTATAAAACATTTCTGGAAAATAATAATCAGTAAAAATATCTATTTCAGCGTATAGTGAAATTACTGAACTCTACTGATCGTTGTCTATTATTAGACACATCAAAACAAAAAATGCTCCAACTACAGCAGATCCCTTTATACTCCTCAGATGAGAAAGAAAGTCACACATGCTAGGAAACTAGCTCGAACCCACAACGAATAGGACAGCATATTAAAAATTGGATGTAAGAAGCAAAGATTAGATCCATAAATGGATGTAAGATTCATAACAGTTGCCACCTGAGCCCAGATGAAGACAAACCTTACCTTGCTTCCCACTTGTTGCATGTTCAAAAACACTGGTTTCCATGTGGGGTTATAATCATTCTTTAGCACTTCTGTTTTGCACACAGGTATGGGTGGCCCTCTCTCAACAGTTTTTGAGATAACCAAAAAAGGATCCTTCATGCAAAAAAAAGACAAAAAAACAAGTAACATATCTAGTTCCTCATAACGTATTTAATTAAAGAAAGAATAATAACAACCCAGTAGTGCATACAATTCTGGAGAAGAGATCCATGTGCTCCAGATCTGAACACCTCAATATCAATTCTGTTGTAGTTTTTGAGTTAATCAATTCCTCTGCATGTACAATAAATTGACCACAATGTCCGTGGTGACTTGATAAAGTAGAATCTTCTCTACGTACGAGAGGCAAGGTCAGCGTCCGGTCTGGTTTAATAACAATCTGCACAAACAGAAAGATGAAACTAGCTTAATATTCACAGTGATACGTATTCAAAAGCCTATCAGATTATTTAGTTGTTGCATGTGTAGTTCATAACATTAGGCAGTAGTGCAAGGGTGTTAGGACACTAAGAATGGTGGTTGTCAATCTATAATGGTACAACAATAAAGGAATAAAAAGACATCTTCATTTTATACCTGAGGCAATGCACAAGATGCTTCGCCAAGAAACTGTTGCTCTTCAAGCTTAAGCATCTGCATTCATTAAATTGATTGTTTAGTCATATCTAACTTGTGAGGATGAAACATTTTCCACATTCAATAAAAACTATTCATTTCCTAAAAATATGCAACAGTTACATTGATGGCAATTAAATAGTAACAGAAAAGGCATAAAATAATTGCAGCTCAAATTCATACGGAGGTTGTAATATTCATTAATATAATTTCACATCTCATATTTCTTGATTTTCATTATCAACTTCGAAAGAAAATGAAGCGCAAATAGACTGGACCAAGCAAGAAAATTAAATGCTTTATTGTTGATTTTGATTGGTATAGTCGCAGTAAAATATATGCCTCAACTTTTGTTGGTAGATTATAAGATGACATACATTGACATAAAATAAAAATGAAACAATTTATAATAAATACATCGACATAAAATAAAAAATGAAACAAATTTATAATAAAGTAACACAACAAGAGGGGAGGGACAGAAGTCCATAGCAGTAAGAACATACCTTTACATCTACATTGTGAAATTGAGAGTCAACATCGTACACACGAAATCTGCAGTAAATGTATCGTATTGCACAACAATGAGCAAAGGGTGCAAACTTACTGCAGAAATGTGAAGAACTAGAAAATGTAGACTTACAATAACATCTGATAAACTTGAAACTGGTACGTAAGAGTATGTTTTAAAATCCACGTAGGATTTAATGAATTGAGAACCACTTCCGAGCGGAAAACTTCAGTAAGAGTTCCATCTTTAGCTTGTGTGTAAACAACAACCAGAGGATCACTCTAAAGATGATTTCATTAACAGTAAGTATTGAGAAGCATGAAAATAAGATACACATATCCCCTAACACCTAGTATGTAGATTAAACTAATTGAATAGACATGCTGTTATGTTCACTGGCAGTGCAACTTCAAGATAATCATATATGAAACACAAGCAACCATCAAATCTGATATGAAGTGATGGAAATTTTTTCAAATGAAATGATGTAATATAAAAAATTTTAAAACCTATACAATTACAAATAGATGGATGGCTCTTCCAAATATATCTGTAGTTACATGTTATGCACAACATCTCCAATTATCTCAGCCAAATCTTGTCGAATTCAACATTAAGTTCCCACTTTAATAAACACTGTCACTGCAGAAGATAAGAAACAACTAAACAAACATGAAGTGGTAAGACACAGAAAATTCTGGACTTTAATGCCTCTTTTAAAAGGGAGCTTCGTATTGAAGAATCAAAAGTTCCAAGCCCATAATGCCGTTTTGATTGACCCCTAATGTATTTCGCCCATTCTCTATTAAGCTACAAATGGAAATCGGATAACTGTTTTGAATATATAAAAAAGCACGGGAGACGAACCTTGGAAAGTACGTCCCGGTCACGTAAGTTTGTAGCAGAAAAGGATAACTGCATAGCCACAGTTCCCAAACAAAGCAGTTAATACTGAAGACTCGAAGAGCAAATTAAACAATCAAAATCTTGTATTCGCATTCAAAGTCAAATTCAATAATGAACAACGAGATAAGCTTAAACAGAATATAACATTTGTTACAGCACGCAACAACTCAACCCTCTTAATGAAGCTTGGCAGAAGGCAATACTAATTTTGAGCTAAGCTATTGATTTGGAAAACTATATCACACGAATCAAAAACCATGATTCTTGATCAAGTAAACAGTAAACGAAACCGAAATTTGAAGGCGCGATATTTTCATCGCTTCAAGTACCTAAAGGCAACTTAAAGCTAAGCACTAGATGCATTCAAACACTACAAAATGAAAAGCACTTAGTAACCAAAATGCTACTCCTAGAAGCACCACGATCTTGATTTTACGCACACTACACGCTTCAAGCAAGCTACCTTAACTTCTCCAGATTCATCACAGGTACAGATTCAAATTCTACCGAGTCAAACCCCGAAACATGCTCTAGGCAGTACAAAATTAGAATAACTGAAAATCATACACAAACAGGGACATAGAAGCATAGATAGAAGACCTCGATCTGAGCGGAGCAGCTACCAACGCCGTGAGCCTTGAGAAAGTAATCGACGGCTTCGTTGGTAGTGTTGCCGGAAGCAGCGAGTGCAGTACCGCCGACGGCGGCTCTACCGCCGGCGGTGTCGGAGCAACAGTTCCCCATTTCACTCGATTCTAAAAGCAGCGACGCAGCTTCTTAGCTCTCAAAACATCAATCAATCAAAATCCAAACACAGCAACGTCCAAAACAGAGCGTATACATACAAACACATACATATATATATATATATATATATAAGCAGCTAATACCAACACATTTGTGGTCCGTCAAAAGACCCCTTTTAAATTTCGACTCTTTTTTCCAAGCGGAAGAAGAGAATTTACCTTACTTAAAAAAAAACGCGTTTGTAGAAAAGCGCGTCTTCGTTTGGCAGCTCGGTCTGAAAAAAGCTGGTACAGGCTTGGATCTGATGCGGAGCAGTCTACTTTTTGTTTGTCATTCTACCTATGGGAACTCGCAAGCTGGCATTAGATATTGGGTGGATATTCCGTAAGTACTCTTACGTTAGTCTAAAATTACTTTTGAGCCCCTGAATGTTGTGATGCTTTTATGAGATTGGTTGGGGCCTGTTAGGAGTTAAAACAAACGTTCACTGCGGGCTTTTAACAATTCAACGCGCTTCAACGCGTTGAAGAAAGCTCAAAACGTAAAGAAAATAATGACGGTATCTTTGTCTCAACCTTAATTGTAACATACCTATTAAAGAATTTCTGGGAACTTGAAATGGTAATTAACTAAGTTTGGATTATCATTTTTTTGTTAGACAAGTCTAAGATAAAATTGCATTTGAGCAATCTTTTTGTTAGTTAGATGTAAGATTACTTATTATTGGACCTTTCTAAATCACGCGGTTCTACTTCTTGACATTTCAACATCGATTCATCTACTTTAGATACGCTCTTAAATAATTTCAAAATTATAAAATAGATTATTAAATTTTATTTAATAAAAAATTAATTTTATTACGATAAAATTTGAAATTTATTTTAACTGAGATATTTATTTATTTTACTTTTTCAAAATTTCTAATTTATAATTATTATCTAATATTTTTAAATATTTTAGTTTTTATTTTTTTGACACATCAAAACGTCAGAAAGCAGAAACAAGAAAAATCATTATCTCAAAAATCACACTTGCGAAGTATCAACAGCTAGGTCTAGTGTTTTGAAACCCGGACCAGTTATCGAATCGGAGGTCTTATTGGTCACCAATTCTATCAGTGGACCGGTCGAATCGGTGTGATGTCATAATTATGCAATAATTAAATTTAATTATATATAATATTAAAAATATTTAAAAAATACAAAAATATACCAAAAATAAATAAATAAAATTAATTGTCGAACAGGTCAAACCGGACCGATTTGTCAGGTCAATTAACCGGTTTTGACCGATTTAAATTAGGTCAATTAAAAACTAATTTTTTAGGTTGAGTTGGACCGAATAGCCGATCGGTCATCGATCGAACCAGCCAATCCGATCCAATTTTCAAAATAGAGATTAAGTCTAACAAGAGATCTGGAATCGGTGACAACTATTCTTAAAATTTTTGCCGATTTCTACTTCCACGTTTAGCAAGGGAATCTGCTACACGATTTTCTTCTCTCTGAGAATGATGCCATAGAATGTCCCAATCTCAATTATGTTATAATACATCTAATGTCTTTATGAGGGTTTAAATTATTTGCTACTGTATACACAATGAAATCTTTGTCTTTCTATCTCATCGATTAAGATTGCTTTTCTTTGTCAGGAATCTTTAGTGGCTTTCCGAGCATTAATTTGCAATATTGGCTTTTCTTTGTCAGGAAACTTTAGTGATTTTCTTTAATTGCTTGACTGCCTATTTAACAAAAATAAAAGGTTATACATGCCCATTTAGCAAAATATTGTCATTTTTAAAGGACATTAAATTATAAATTTTTTTTTGTTTTCTACGAGTTGCTTCAGGAGGATCCCAATTATGAGAAGATACTTTTAAATCATTTACATTTAGACTAATCTTTACTCAAATCAGGTAGGTTTATTGCGGGAGACAAAACTGTAGCTCAAGTTTAATATATAAACAATTGCAAGGATGTGGTAATTGTGATGGTACAAAACAAAACCAATTGGCTACAACCTTTTAGGTGTCTTGATTCATCTGAATAATTTAAGTAGGGTTCATTGGCACCAAATCGCCAACTGCTTTTCCTTTTCTTTTAACTTATTAATCTTCTTAATCAACAACATTAAGACAGAAATACAGAACTAAAGCAATGCTTCCATGTGCTTGTAACATTACTATAAACTTTTTGAATCTAATAATTGATGCTGCTAGCTAACAAGCCGTTTGGTTCCACTTTCGTTTTTCTGTTGTTGTTTTTTGTTTCAGTTTCTTGTTTTTTGTTTCTGTTTTTTTCTTAAAAGAAACGAAAACTTGTTTGGTTGAGATTTATAATATAAAAACTGAAAACA
>JANZLX010000006.1:32713210-32730242 GCA_025531955.1 Erythroxylum orinocense | reverse complement strand
CAATTCACGCCATCATTCACGTGAATTGAACTCCTTTGGGTTGATTGCTTCTTTTTTAACACTGAAACCTAATAATGCCCTATCACAACAGTCTTGTCTAGACGATGTGTTTTTTGTTTATGTGGAACTATTTGCCAATAATTAAGCTGTATTTTCTTCTGTACCTTTGGCTTTATTTCTTAACATGGAAAATGAAAAGCTACAGAATTTTCAAATGCATGTATAATTTTTCTATTGTGTAATAAATGAGAAAAATGTTTTGCATTCTCTGGACTAGTACGGGCACGATAAATCAATAATAGTCTTAGGAACCCTATGCTTATTTAATGGATCATGTTGTTAGGTGAACAAAGTAGTTGGGTAGAATTATCATTTTGATTTTCAGGATTAAATTATAATAGTAAGGTTTATGCATGAACAAGGAAAGGAGATACAGTAAAATATTTGTAAAATAAATGATAGAGCATAATCGTTTCATAAAATCTCCAAAATCTTTTCGTTAGTAATTTATTAAAAAAATTTAATCGATCGGGCTGATTGGACTGTAAAAATCTTAAATCGTCCAATTTTTTTTCAATTTTAAATTTCTAATTTAATTTTCTTTAATAACTCTTGTTGTTAAAACTGATTAATTTATTAATTAATATTTCTTTTTTAAAATTACTAAGTTCTTATAAATTAAAATAAATCAATTAATTTTCATTCAATAATCTTGTAATTGATATTTATAAGTTGCTCTATGTAAGTGTGAATGTTTATTAGTTAATAACATTATTTTTTAGTCAAGGATAAATTTGTCATATGAAATAATTGAATTTAATTATGATATTATTGGATTTGTTCCAAACAGTGTAATTGAATTCAATTCTAATATTACTGAACTTGTTTCAAACAATGTAAATTGAATTCAATTCAATCTCATTAATGTAATTGAATTCAATACGTTAATGAATTCAATTCGAAAGTTTCCAAACAGGCTGTAAAGAATTATAGCAAAACTATTTTACACTTTACAAGTGACAATATCTAGTCTATCTCTATCTAAGGGCATTCCAAGGTGAGGATTAAGAAAGCAAATTACTTACAATTGGTTGATGTTACAACCCTGCAAAATACGACCCTCTATCGATAGGGCCTAATCCAATAATTAGCATGATGGAGGCTGAAGTTGTTTAAGCCTTTGTACAACTTCCCTCATTGTATGTTTGGTAGAGAATTAGTCAACAGTACACACAGCTGCTAGCTGTAGAACTTCCACAAGATCATCATGAGGACCTGCATCCTATAATCCCGCCGTGAAGAAGTACTCATTTGCTCAGCCTTGTTGAAGAAGCATACTGCCCAAGCGACGACGTTGAAACCATTCGCGCAAGGTGAAAATGAGGGGTCCAAAGCTTTCTTATCCTAAGGTAGCTCAAGCAACACAACCTCATAGCTATACACATCAGCCTTATCTGAAACAGGACATGTCATCGCATATTCTGGGGTAACATACCCAAAAGGCATGGGTTTCTAAAGTGCCCAGGAGTCTTGCAAAACCAAAGTCAGATAAGTGGGCACTAAATTCCTCATCTGGAAGGATACTGATCGGCTTGACATCACGATGGAGTACACGAGGCACGCATTGATCATGCAGGTAAGCAAGAGCGCCAGCTATGTCCAAAACAATTTTGTGAAGCACTGTCCAATTCACAACCCTCGTTGACCTCTTCAGTATGAACTTTTCAAGATGACCACCTGGCAAATAATTATAAATTAGGAAAATCTCTGTCCCTCTGGAATGATATCCAATCAAAGTGAGAAGATTTCGATGTTACAGGTTTCCAAGGGTTTTACTTTCCGCATGAAATTGTTGAACACCCTGGAATCTTCCAACTGCAAGCCGATTAATTGCAAGTAGGAACCAAGAAAGATCTTTGCCTTGTAGATCCGAAACCCCCATGCAATTGCTAGCATAGAAAGTCCTAGTTGTTAGGGTCGGGCCAAATTTTTACTATTCAGATAAAGCTCGAATTATCCAAAAAAAATTTCTATCTTATCCGGCCTGAACTCAAAATTTCATTACCTGAATTTACCTAGCTCGATCGGATAATTCAGGTAATTTTGAGTTACCCGAAATTTTTTTTGGTTCTCTTTCAAAAATTATATAAAATAACTAAATACTTGAATTACATTCTCATATCTCATTTGAGAGACAAAAAACAAAACAAATAGTTAAATTTATTAATAATATAACCAAATATTTCAATTAACTAACATAATTAATCTGTTAATTTTACAAGAAAAATAACGAAATGTATTTTCATAATTCTTTAAAACCTAATTCAGGTAATCAGGTAACTTGAATTTTCTTCGGAGTTATCCGTTTCAAACCGAAAACAATTTGGGTAATATCCGACCCTACCCGATTTATTCATATTTTAACATTTTATTACCTGAATTAATTCAGGTCAAGCCGAGTCGGGTAATCGAGCCAGCTCGAATAATGCTTACCCCTACTAGTAGCTCTTATGGAAGCTTTCTCTCGCCATCTAAGTTTATCAAACATGCAGGAGGAGGTGATGTAGCTTACCTCTTTAGACATACAATTGTCAATCCGCGAAAGCAACATATGCGTTGACTGCTCACCAATTTTGCTGTCCACTAAAATGTTAAAGTCGTCGGATAGTGAAAAAGTTAGGAATAAAAGTGACCCCTTTGCTTTTTTCATTAAACCATTTTTGAGTTTTATTTTTCATGTTTTTGCTTATATATATAAAAAAGAAAAATAATGCTATAAACAAAAAAGTCATTTAATTTCAAAGTGAAGAGCTTGAATGAGAATTTTCTTAATGTTCAGTGTCTCTCAACTCTTATACTTAAGAAGGTGTTAATATATAAAAACAAATCCTTAATTCAATGTTTTTCAACTCTAGTTGATTCATAATGTTTCTTGCATGTAAATTATAGAATAAAACAAGCCGCTTTAAAACTCACTTAATCCAACAAGTTTAAAAAACTTAATGTTTTAAAAAAAGTTAAACTGATAAAATAAAAATTTTAAAAGGTTAAAATTAGTATTAAATTATTATAAAATAAATAAAAAATTGAATAAAATTAAAGAATTTAAAATATAAATGAAAGGAAATATCTTTATGAAAAATTAAAAATTTGTTAAATGAAAATTAATTAATTAATTTTAATTTATAAAAAGTTTATTAATTAACAAAAAATAACTTATTAATTAATAAATTGATTAATTTTTTAAAACAAAATAAAAGTTATTAAATTAAATCAACCAAAAGAGTTAAAAACCGAGTCAAAAAATTAAATAATTTAAAATTTTTACGATTAAGTAGCCAAATCAATTTGAAAAAACCTAATCAAGTTTTTTCTCATTCATTTAATAAAACAACTTTCTTTTATTTCACTCATTCAACAAAATAACACCATTTTTATCAATAATTTTGAGTTATAAAACCAGAACCTAAACCCAAGCTTAAAAATTTTATTTTTTAAGCTCTATTCCAATCTCAATCCCAATCAGGTCAAATTTTATCCGTTGATTTTCAGTAGAGTCTGCAGTGTTTTGCCTTCCCTAATATAAACCACTCCACGAAAATTTGATCCCTCAATGCTTATGAATGAAAAGACAAGTTTATGTGAATGAAATTTGAAGCAAGAAAAAGGAATCACTTACACGCTTCAATGACAACTCGTGTTCGTAAAATGGCGCTTATGGGAATCAGACATATGATAAGCTATACATATCAAAGCTCTTCAGCATGCAGAGACCGCTTTGACTTGGCAGGATTCAACTGCGAGGGCTGAAACAGCAGATGATACCTATCAAATATGCTGCAAAATGGGATGTTCCGGGATATTGAAAAAAATTTCTATTCGACCCTCACTGCTAAAGTTTTAAATGGAAATTGGGTGATACAATGAATTGAGATTCAGTGGCTGGTTTACTTGAGAGTGCTATATCATGATCCACAAAACATATCAATTTTCATTCTTAAACCGTGTTCTCTAGCCTATATTGAATGCAAGAACTTTACTGGTCAACCAAAATTGCTCTTGTATAAGTGGCTCCTCTTGAGAAGTTTCAGTACTGCAGATTGAAGCAAGATAGGACAGAAGCAAAAGTCAGAATCATAGGATTCAATAGAACTCTTCTTCAGGGACTTGACTTGATTATAGAATTGTCAGATCTTGTGTAATCCAACATGAAGATCGGATGATATTGAAATCAGAAGTGGAAGCGAGGAATGCCATACTGCTTTAAACACGCGTTTCTGATGGGCTCTTATGGACTGGGAAGGCTTTTGAGAATTGTATCTGATATCAAAGATGTGGATCACAGGGTCTACTGAACCAGATGAGATGTATAAACCGTCAGGAGACCAAGCCTGATTTATAAGAGCTGACTGAGAATCACTGCTTTCTTGCTTAAAACCGAAAGCATGGATTTCTGTTCGTCTCAGCCTAAAATCAAACAACCTGAGCTGCTTCATTTGAGTCCTGCAGAGGTGGACATACAATCATTCAAACTTCCAAGCAGTAAACAACCACTGAGAAATCATCATAACAAAGCATTAATTAGAAAAGACAAAATTATTTCCAATCAAATATCCTTCCACAACAATGTTATATTTGGAAAAACAAAAATCACATTTGTCTTCCATGTTTGAAGAGTTTCTGGTCATATGCAATATTGACAGTAGAAATGCCAGAGCAGTAGTATGTAAATGTGATGACAAATTCAGTTCAATATATTTATAGGTCGATTCAGGAAGGAAAGTTATAATCAGCAGATTTAGCTGACAAGAAACAGGTCCAAAAAATTAAATGTTTCTTACCCTGTTTGAACCATGAATAGGTTCTGGTCACATGGATTTGGCAGAACACTCATGCATTTACTATCTAACTGATGCTTGAAATTCGCTTTTCGTGCATGAGCATCAAACCCAACAATCCTCTTGTCAGACCCAGCAGACAATATAACCTGCTTTTGATGCATCCCAGCAACTCCCATGACAGCAGAAGAATGTTGATCCCTATGTAACACCCTTGTATTCCATGAGTTCTCTCCATCTGTCTCATTCCAAAGTACAACAGCATGATCACTACCACCAGTGACAAAGGAGGAGTTTTCCCAGGGCAAAAATATGATGCTGTTGATAATGCCCTTAACATGAGGTTTCTTGTCTAAGAATGTTACACGGGCTCTCTGCAAATGTGAAATTAGGTATCAGACCTTGTTTAACAAAACGATGAATTGTGCTTTTAGACAAGGAAGTTCAATGTTTATATAGCCATCACTGGACTGACACAAGATACGTCAACTGCTACAACACTAATGACAAAGTACGTCTTTTGATTTAAATTTATAACAGTGCCAGCAAATTATGCAGAAATACATGTTAATCCTGATCCATACCCCCTGTGCTTTATTCAAATTCAGGACTGAAATCTGAGAATCCGCACCATCTGCCGTATAAACAGAAAATAGACTATGTCCAAGGGGATGCCAAGCTATATCTTCTGGCCACCTATGCTTTTGAGACATGCAATCTGTGGAACTAATCATAGAGGCACTTGATCTACAATTCAAAGAAGAAGAAATTGAATAAACTTACAGTGCAAGATAGGCAACTCCACATCACAAATTAAAAGTCCATTAATAAGTGAAATTAAATGCTATTAATACTCAGCATCAAAAATAGGACATTCAAAAAACATAGAGATAGGAGAGATGAAGTTGTACAAAGACTGCTCAATTCAGCATAAAAATTGTAAAGTTCCACCGTTGGTGATGACTCATAATTAACACATATTTAGATGCCCCTTAGACAAAACCTTCGTAAGTAATATAATTCAATATGGTAGCAAAGGCTATCAATAGATTTCTGAAAAGCTATGTCAACCCAATATTTATATTTTATCCAGGTGATCCAAAGTTATCAGGTAAATAGAATTTTCACTGGCTAAAAACTTAAGTAGCATCTTTCTTCTTGCATTTGTGCAATGTCTTTTTCTGAAAGAGAATATAGTTTAACCACTGGACTTGTCAAATAGTGTCAGACATTTTTGTTCAAATCCAACCAATAAATATCCACTTCACATAGTAGGTAAACAATAAGTAAATACAATACAAAATTCCAAGAGTATTGTCTTAAATTTAACAACAGATTAGACCTACCCCCGACATTGAATTTGCCATAAGTTGACCATTCCATCCAAAGAACTGCATGCATCAAAAATATGAGAGAAGTCAGACACATTAAATTACGGAAGGAGAACAGTTCTACAAAGTTCCTTCTGTGTGTGTTCGCATATCTGCACAAGTTTAAAACAGCAATCTCCATGGCATAATAGTCAAATTTGTAAAGAAACTGACAATATACATATTCAACTACTTCATTAATAATTGTATTTCATAGGTTGTCAGCGGCCAATTGAATCTACCCTACCTTCTGACCATTTCCTAACACCTTAATACTATCACATCTACAACAATTGGATGCAAATCTAATGGGAATTGTCCATTTGTTTGCATCTGAAGAATAACAGAAATTATCCATTTTAATACTATTCTCAAGCTTAGCAGAAGGTACCACCAATTCCAATCTATCAGAAGACAACAAAAACTATGTTTTTTATAAAGGAACATAAATAATCCATATCATTATCATCTCAAGGATAAGCGGAAGAAGCATTTTTGTCAACATGCTATCCATTTATGTCTTGTATTTTCATCACATAAGCCATTTAATTTAAGAATTTTTTTCCCCCTTAACCAAGTGATCAGGTTCAATACCTTGTAACAAAAAGTTCATAATTTGTTGGACATAAAGCAACACTTCTCAGCTTCCTCTTGTGCTGACTTGCGATGTGATTGCTTGCATGGCATCGGATTGTGCATGGGGAAGAGCTACTACACACCAAAGGAATCAATTCCTTGTGCTCTTGCTGTTCTGAAACATACATAACCATTCACTAAATCCCAGAAACATCTAATCGAGACCTTGAAAGTAATTAATATGGCAAAGTGACTCAAAATGCAATCTTAGATAAAGTAATAAAAGCACACAGATCATCAAAAGTTGAACTGATTTACCCAAATTCCGTTTTCTTCCTCTATCCTGGACCTCCAAAACTTCAACATCAGAAGAATTTCTGCCATCATTTTCCAATTTTACTTTTGCAAAGGTTCTGGGCTGGGTAGACGGAGTTGGGTGAGAATTAGATCCAATGGGAACTTTTGCAGGTGACCCAAACGATTTCACAGGGTTTGAATATTTTGGTTCAACAGAAGGAATAACAAGCTCAGTTCTGGATTGAGGCTGGTTCCTTTTGGGGCCATCACTAACACGTATGGAGCTGTTCGATGCATTTTCCACGCTAATACTTGTAGATGCATTCCCTGAAGAAGCTTTCTCAGATGGCACACCCTTGTTTCTAGTACGTATACGAGCCAATTGCAATTGTGAATCACTCAACTTCTTCTCCGCTTCGACAAGCTGCATTACTCAAGTGATTAGCACTGCTGCTTTCAGATATAGTGCAAATTAACTCCTACATATAAATTTTATAAGCAACATAAAAGTCTTTAGGCATATGAATTGTCCCAAACAACCACTAAAAAATGAAAGTCCAATTCAGAATAAGAAGTCCTAACTTCCCACTTAAAGAAACAGACGAAATCAAAATTGGGCGAATTAGAAACACAAATGCACGGCATTAGCCCAGTAAATAAACGATTTTACTCGTAAGGAACAATGAAATAGACGAAATAAACACTCAGATAACCTGAGATTTGTAATACGTGATTCGTCGTTTAAGATGTTCAACTTCACGAGTACGGTGCTCGATCAAGGCGACGACAGCCTCCTCTGGAACTTCCCCGTCGTCATCCTCAGTTTGGCCTCCTTCTTTAGTCTCGTCTTTGGGCACCGACTTCGGTTTATCCGTTGGCTCATGGCCGTCGCCGCCGTCGTCGTTAGGCTCCGGTTTGGGCTTCTTGAGGAGTGGAGGAGTTATACTCATTATGGCTATTTCTTTAGCCTTGTGTCGCGCGTGAGTGAGCGTGTGTGTGTAAGGATTTGTACAGTGCACGCCTTTCGTTGCGGTTTGCCTGCTTCTCGGCGACCGCCAGAAAATGGGGGAATGGACGAGCTTTTGAAACACTAATGTAGAATAACCACGTTTAGGAATGGAAATGACTACTACTAATAATATTATTAATTATTATTATATTATAATATTTGCCAATTACTAGTTTTTCTTTTATTTTAATTTTTAATTTGTATTATATGAAATAATTAAGAGAATAAAAAATATTATTTTTATTTATTCTTTTCAATTAATTCTGTATATTATTAATTCGAATTTTATTTTAATAAATTAATATTCTAGTGAAATTTATGTTATATTTTTTTTTACGATAATTATTAGAATATAAGATCATAACAACAATACTCGGTAAAACTTTCAACTTTCGTTAAGACAAAAAGTTTTAAAAAATTAAGTAATATGCAACTTTACCTTTAAACGAATAACCCAACATATAAGATCACATATTTTGCAATTTGATATTCAGAATGTCTCAAACATTCGTAAACTTTAGTTTCTCCAACGTTGTGTATGATTGTTGTCTCCGTTAACGGGAATAATTGACAAAATATAAAAATTTTGTCCCTCTTTTATATTTGGTTGTTGTCTTCAGAATTTTGTCCTCTGTCTTCGGATGACAGAAACAAAAGTTTTTGCTCCTTCCAAAATCGAAAAACAATATTTCTTATCTCCGTCTCCGAGACAAAGCACATAAGTAATTTTCAAAAATACCCCTCCTCTCATATAAGCAAATGTTTTTTTTATTATTATAAATTTTGTATTTGTTATTGTTATTATTAATTATTATTATAAATTTTGTACTTATTATTATTATTATTAATTTTTATTTATTTATTTATTATTATTATTATTATTTGTTGTTATAAATTTTATGTTTATTATTATTTTTATTTTTATTATACGAAATTAATTATATTATTATTATTATTATTATTATCATTATTCATTATTCATTATTAATTTTGTATTATTATTATTATTATTTTATTTTATTTTTCATTTTTTTCAATTATTATTAATATTATTATAAATTTTATATTATATTTTTATTTTTTATTATTATTATTCAATATTAATTTTTTATCGTTATTATTATTATTATTTGTTAACTTTTTTACTAATATAAATCATTCATTTTAAAATAATCAATGAATTACATATTTCCAATCATATTATACTGCAAGAGTAATTTAGTCATTGATACTGTTTTTATGTTTTGTCACCTACAACCAACCACATTTCTGTTCTCGAGACAGACAATTTGATCTGTTTTGTCCATCACAACCAAACACCTCACTGTTTCCAATTTTTGTTCTGTTCCGTCCCCAAATTTTTGTTCTGTTCCGTCTCTGCATACAGGAGACAGCAACCATACGCAGCGTAAGTACATGACCATATCAGAAACAGACCATAGTGCGCTCCAATGTCCGCCAAACTTTGAGGAGTTTTTACTGACCTCTTGCTTGTCTGGAGCCTTGGCTTCTGCAGCATAGAACTGGAAGTGGATTCGCTTGCGATGCACACGACCATCTCTTCCTTGACCAACCGTACACAGGTGCTCAACCCTATTGTAACGAGCATTTACGAAATGTTCACCCAGAACTAGTTTGTTGTTTATCGACATGTCTACCAAGAGAACATCAGATGTACCGACTAGCTGGCCACCCAGACTGAACATTTTGATGTTGGTGTAACCTATTTTGATATTTCATTTATCGGGTGTCAACGTATCCTATTTGAGGATATGTCGAAGATCTGTTTCTCCAAATTTGTATCGTAATCTATTTCGGCAGTTTATTTTAATCAAAATAATAATAATAATAATAATAATAATAATAATAATAATAATAATAATAATAATAACAAAACAAGTTCATGGAAATCTGTCTTCTGACTGTAATCTAATCATTTTTAAAGGCCTTTTATAATTATTTATAGAGACATAAGAATCACAAAAGTTCATACATCAAATATCCAGAGCATAACCCAACAAAATAACAAAGAAGGATTTGTTAGGACAACGTCTTTGGGCCTTCGATCATACTAAAATGGCAAATGATAGTAAACGGATTCATACACATCACATATAAAGTCCAAAAATGGTAACTTTTCTTTAGTTAAGGATGGCAATGGCAAGTAGCAAGATGGGTTTTATTAGCTTAACATCAAGCAAACAAAGTAAAGCTCTGAAGTATGAGCATTGACAAGAAATGAGAAAAATGAGAATAAAATAATGGCAAGAAACGTTATTTCATTGACAGCATATGAGCACTTCAAAATTTCTACAACCGGGACGTTACAATGAAAATGTATCGCTGTTCTTCCTTGAGAAAGGGCATCCAGGCGTAGGATCAGAAACAGAACCAGCAAATGACTCAAAAAATCATAGTAAGAGACCAAAAAAGGAAGAAATAAGATACAAAATTGAAACCGAAGTGCAGATCAATCACCGATCAAGTCATGCATAGCTGGAGAGAACTTCTGTACATAATTCTGTTCAGTCATGACAATCCAAAACTGTCAGCCTTCATTAAGCCATTTTCTCTACACTCATAAGTGGAAAAAAGGTAGCAGAACTTCTTGAGGAATAAAAAAGACCTGGAAGCAACTCACTTGGCTCCAAATGTGATTCTTCAAAAAGTGCTTCTCTATAGCCAAAAACAGATTTGTCAGGCCACCCAAAGTCGGGGTGGATGCATTTGTTCAATGCTGTAGAGGTTTATATAGTTAGTGTCAGGTGGAGAGCAGATTGCTCAATCACCACCTGATGATGAGTCTGTCGCATTGGAAGAGTCCTCCCCACCGGCCAATGTTGAAGGGTGGTTCTCCTCACTGCCATTTGTTCGAGACTTACCCAATCTTGGTCTAATATTTGCACCCATAGGGAAGGGCTCCTGCGTGGCAGAGACAATTTTGCTTCAGTAAATTATGAAGAAATGTAAATGGCATGAAAAACCAGATTCACAAAGGAAATTCTTTGAAATTATCAGAAGGAAACTGCAAACATCTTACTGGATCACCAGCATTTGGACCATCTGTATGGAAGAGTATTGGGCGACAGCGTTTGTCCTCATTCATCAAGCTTGAATTCTGGAAATGGGCAATAAGAGCAGCTTTCCCTTGAATCCTAGCATAAGCAAGAGATGCCACCTTCTCACTGTTAAACTTCTCCCATTTTTTTCCATTAAAAGCCTGAAAAGGAGATTTTCTTATCATGTTAACTTTTGTATTCTGAATGGACAAAGATGGAAAGAGGATACGATATTTTGTCACAGAGAGGAATAAATGGAACAATTCAATTGACTAAAGCCTCAACCGTACCTTGTAAAATGGAATGATCTGTTGAGGATCGATCATGTTCACAAATGCATATCCCACGTTACACTTATTCTGTTTAATCAATATTTGTCAGTGGAATAAATTGGATAATGATGGTTAATAAGTGTATATAAGTACGCATGAAGGGCATTAAATGAGTAGCAGCAATAGCCCAGACACCTGAACAACTTCACCAAAAAATTGAAGAAAAAACAAGAAAGAGACACCAAAGTGAGAAAGGTTGATCCCCCAAAAAGTTACTTGCCTTGAAGTCAATTGGAAGATAAAGAAAATCGTAAGTTCCTCGACAATGCTCATCAATTGCAGCCAGTAGCATCTTGGATGTGTATCTATAAAAACCAAAAGTCAACAGATGGAAATTATAAGGGAGGCCAAAGAGCAGAGAAGCAGAATGTCCAAAATCAGTAATTAGACGTCTGAATAATTGGTGACCACAAAATAATACTTTTATGGAAACTTTAGTACTTTACTACCACCCTTCTGTAGTGAAAGGACTATGATGTAAACCTGGTCAAATTGGATACCACACCAAAAGACCATGATAGTCTCAAGCAATTAGATTCTTCTGAAATATGATTTCCAAATGGTACTAATGAATTAAAGAACCATGCTTTTAGAGAGGGAAATAACGTGAAAAGGAAACTTCCCATCCAGTATCACAGTACATACAGATAATGAGTTCTTTATCAGACCGCCTAACAACTGAGAGTCATAAAACAGTTGAGAATTCATGAATCAAGTTTGACAAAACTTCAAGAGATAGCATAACTTAAAGGCTGTGAAGATCCTTAATATACACAGGAAATGGTCGATAAGGCCAGGAGGATTTTACTTACTTGTTAGGAATATTTTTTATCATTAATGTTGTTCGGTTATCTTCACCACGTATAATACGGTCAATGTCAAGTTCGAACTGCTTCTTATCTGAATTATTTGAATTTGATTCAACTCTCCGGTGGGAAAGATTTCTCATGCGTTCATTAGAAGAATCAAAAGAGGTTGGACTTGAAATCATTGGGTTACGCCCAGGGAAAATATGACGAATCTGCTGAGTGTGCAGACCAGTGCTTTTAGTCATGTCCAGCCCATTTCCACCAACATGGGAGAACATGTTGCGGGATGCAATTTCCATAGGATGTGGTGGAGAGCTACCAGGAAAACCTAAGCTTCCAAGAGAACCCAGATGAAAACTAGAAGCTTCAGGAGACTCTCCTGAATAAGCATGTCGCATGTCCCACAAGGAGGGATTCACAGATGGTGCAGATCCAACATGGTGTTGTGCATGTGCCACATTCAACATTATCGGAGGTGCTCTAGGAAATCCAGTCATACGTGGAAACTGATGAGTATGAACACCATTAGTAAATGTTGATGAGTTCTGCCAAATCATGTGATTTGAATGATGCTGCTGGTTTGAGTTGGCACCGTTCCACATGTACTGATGCCCAGGAAGAGTAAGACTTCCATTTCCAGAAGATCCAAAAGCTAAAGAGAAGCATCATTTATTAAAAAATCAGTGACAACAAAAACAACATAAAAATGAGGGCATCAACTTGAATGTCAATACCAAATGTTATTGTCAAATGAGAAAGATGACAGAGAGTTCATTTTGAGCACCCCAAATCAAAACCCAAAAACAATTCCAATATTCTTTTAATGATTGCTTTCATGCCTTGCTGTATCACGTTTCATTACTAACCATCTACCCCCTGCCATCACAGTGAATTCTTATTTGAATAGGCAGATCAATATATTACCAAGCCAATCAACCTGTAAGTTGATTGATCCTCGCATTCTAGATATCAATACCAATAGTAATCACACCCAAACACATGTGCATATCTGATAATGTCAGTAGAAATGCAGCAGTAAATGTGAATTGTAAACAAGGGAAATGTATCGGTTGCAAACGAATACTAATAAAACATAATATTAAGTTCACATTTTTTGTGTTTCCTATAGAATTATACCATTTGGCATATAATCACTAACGACTTTAGAGCAAGTCATGTTTCATAACTGATATTGGGCTTAAAGGAGATACATGAAATGCATAATTATGCATTTTAACATTGGCATTAGGCCCACTATATCTTTCCTCCTGATATAACGATTAAAAGAGGTGCATAAAATGAAGCACAGAGAAAATCATAAACATCTGTCTTTACCTCCTCCACTAATCTCAAAGAGTTGCCCATTTAAGCCCATGCCTCCAATGTTTCTGTTGTTGATCCCTTCTGTCATTTTCGAACCGATACTGCTAGCCATGCCTCCAATACCACTTGAAGAGCTGTATGCGAAACCATTTGCCAAACTGTCATGATACTCTGGAAGAGAATGAGGATGGACATTTAGCATGCGTTGCGCACCAAATTTCATTTCATCCAATGAGTGATTTGTTTGATGAAGGTTGATTTGTTTGCCAACAGATGCAAATGTTGCTGGAAATGGCAAGTTGTTAGGCACACTAGAACCCTGATGAGCCTCCATGAATGCAGCAACAGGGGACTGGAGAGCAGAACGTAAAACCTGAGTAGATCTATTATCCATGCTGCTGGATTGAATTACACCAGGAGAAAATACTGCAGGCAAAGATTTATTACAAGGACAGAAAAATTTTGAGATACGTGAAACAACTTGAGCTCATTCACAATGAAGGCTCTGAAAAAAAGTATCATACCCATTCGCTTTGAGGAAAAATCATCAACAGGGCTTTGACATAGATTGCATTCCTCGTGCTCCAAACTGCAAAAGAATTCTGATCAGTTTTTAAGCAACACAGAGGTAAAATAAGGAATAGAGAGTGAAATCAAAAGTCATAACAAAGATACAAGCTATAAAGTCAAAAAGACATCGAGCACAAAGAATATTTTTATAGAATAAAGAACAGTTGAGAAGCCCATGAAGTAATAACCAACAAAGCCCAACTAAACCAATTTTCACTTGCAGCACCATTACCAAATAGAGTCACTAGTGTAATTTTACAGTACCATTTAGATCCAAATGGATAGCCTAGTTCAAGCTTGATCTGCTTCCCAGCAACGTCAGTCCTATTTAATGCAGAAAGGGCTGTTTCCGCAGCTCTAACATCACAATATTCAATAAATTTCTGATGAGTGTGTGGGCCTTTGTGGACCTGCAAATAACACATAATAATTATAAATTGGAATTTCTTTTACCCATTATAAACTTGAAACAAAATGGTGTCACTAAACCTCTTACTTGTTTAATTTCTCCATAAGCACCAAAAATGTGGCGAAGCTCGTCATCTGAAACAGAAGGATCAAGGTTGTAAATCACTAGAACGCCCTGGTTTGTATCCTTCCACAGTAGATTCTCCTGATATAGAAGCAAAGCCAAATAGCCCAAAGTTAAAATCAAAGACAAAAGGCAGAATTATATAAATAAAATAGTCCACAACAAACACGCGAAGGAAACCAATAACAGCACTGCTAAAACCCAAGATGTACATTTTGAAAAGAATGATGTAGGTCAACTTTCGTAGACCTCAGCGGAAGTGATCCCCGGGCACTTTGGGCTGTCTTTTTGTCTCCATATCCCTGAGAACAAAAAATAAATGTTAAACAAGCTTGCAAAATAAAACAGGTTCATTGAATCAGCAGATGGAGGTAAATTGTAGAAGAGTATGGAATAACATGCACCTCAACAAGATCCTTCAGATCAGAATCTTCAGCTTTATTATTGATATCCCTGATAAAAACTGATTTGGAAAGATGCCCATTAACAACTGAGCCACTAAGAAGCCCTCTGCCATTGGCAACCATTCCAATTAAAGCACATTTCCGTTGGCGCACACTTGAGCTTTCATCCCCTTCCAATTCCATGCCACCAACACTGCTAAACATATCAAAATCTTCCAAATCATCACGATTATATACAGAAATATTATGGCCCAACTCATCAGTCACCCCAGAAAACAGACTATCTTCCGCAGGAAGAAGATCACTGATAGTCTGTGCCTCAATTTCTTCAAGAGATCCAAACTGTTCTTCTTCCTTCTGCTGAGATCGAACAGTTTTAACAGGTTGATAAGATTGAACATCAGTCCCCAATCCCACTGCATAATTTGGCAGAATGTATTGTCAGTCCTCTAGTTATAGAAACAACATATAATTACTCTTAAATTTTAATAAATAATGAGGTACAAGGGATGAAGAGATAGGATTAAAAAATAGTGACAAAGGAATTGAAGGAATACTATGTGCCGTGTTGATTGGCATGCATAAAAATTTGCCAAGGAATTGTAAGTTATAACTAATTCAAATGTATGTTTTAGTCTGCCATATGTAGCCTCACTGACAAGGAAATCACAATTCAAATGTAACAATCTCATATTTGGAAAAAGAGCCTTACACTTTCTACCAAATACATCAGATAATGAACTTGAGAATAGACTGCTCTCCCACTGAGTGCAACTATAATCAGCCATAGTTCTTCCCAAACTATATGATGCATGTTGTCCAGACAAACTTGACCAGGACTCTGAGTGATGATCCACAGAATTACTTGCAGTTTTGTATGCACTGCCCCTCATTTCATCAATCTGTAATTTTTCTTTCCGATTTTCACCAAGAATTGACTGTGGCACTTCTGAGCGATCAATTAATGTTGACCCAGTTACTGAAATTGAGTCCAAAGGTGAAGCAACCAACTTCCTACCATGAGTTAGAACCATTCCATCTGTTTTCATTAGAAACAAAATGATATTTTTAAAATGATTTACACAAAAAGTTTCTAGAAGCATCATACAAATAACCGCAAAAAGCATAAAAATCTGAGAATAGTTCAATAGAAATATGCAACACAAAAACAAAGAATCAAGGTGAAAGTTTATATCTCACTTTTGAAGCTTGATGTTCAGAAGTATTAAGGCAGAGACATGCTACGGAAATGGTACTCATATCACCAATTCACCACAGATCTACTACCCCAGGGAAACTAAATTGTCAATCTCAGATCAGTTAATTTGAGAAGTCGTCTTCACTATCTTAACCATTATGCCTAATCATGAAAATAAATTCAAAGTTCTTCCATTTGGCAGCATTTAGAGCCACATTGTCACAGCCCACTAACAAAATGAACTTAATGATCAAGGTAGAGAACTAGCCCAAAAGTAAGCATGCCCAGTGGAACTCACCTTGGTGACTAGGCATTGAATGATGTTTCCAGAACCCAACTTGTCTCTGCCCACACAACCAAACTACTTTTAGACAGAAACAAAAGGTGGAAACACTTGTCTCAACAGGAACCTAAAAATATGAAAAACGAATTGGGATGGACTAATATACCTCAGTAGGAAAAACAACGTCATCAAAGAAATGGGAGGATGCTGTACCATCCCTATGATCCATTATTTCAAACGGCATGGTGCAGTCTCAGAAAATGTATTATCTATTGTAAAATACAGCTTATGAATACAAAATTGCTGGCTCTGTCCATTGCTCATATGTATGCTCCTGAAAATGAAGTCAAAAGTTAGTCACTTGTCATAATGGAGAAATCAAGGAATGTCAAAGAGATTTTAGTAAAAACTGTCTGAAAGTAGGTTAAGGAT
>JANZLX010000006.1:32680759-32696211 GCA_025531955.1 Erythroxylum orinocense | reverse complement strand
ATTAAAAATAATTAATTAGTTACAATATAATTAATTGAAATATAATTTATTCATTAATTAAAATACTCTAATTAATTCATTATAATATTTAATTAATTAATATATTGTAATTAATTAATTACATTATTTTTTATAAACCAACCACTGTCAATGGTAATGGTAATCATTCTTTCCTCTTAACCAACCATCATAATTATAATGATAATATCCATTATCATTTCTCACTATATTCATTCCTATTTCTATTACCATTCCCCCATACAAACCAACCGCCCCCTGAGTCTCAATAATATTCCAATTCCAAAAATTGTGGAGAAGCGTTGTCTCGCTTGGGCCAAGATATAAGGATGTCAGAATCGACTGGATTTTAACATCCCACATTTATAATAGTATAAAAGTCTATTTTAACTTTATGGGTACCAATATATTATTTCTTAAAATAAACATTTTTGTAATATTAATTTAAACATCATTTATGTATGAAACACAACTATCAAATTTGTAACCTTCTTCAAATTTATGAATGATTGACATATGTGAATAATACCACCTACTAAACACATGCTAACCTTTTTAAAAAGTTTATCTTCATTGATATGTTAAAGTGGTTTGCCTAAGTTATCAAGAGGTGTGGCTCGATAGTTGAGAGCGGGGCTTGGCTTCAGTTAGGTCTCAGGTTCGATTCCATGCTAGTCCCTCTTATAAGAGCCTGAGGTAGTCGGGGTTTTACCTGTAAGAGAAGAACTAGTTGGGTTCTCGATGATGAGATGCGCCCGTTTGCCCGCCTGTAGGGTGGTGCGCCAATTGAGCCCTCGGAGAGGTGTGCCCGCTTGGTCTGTCTACGAAATTTTCTCGACTAAAAAAAAATTCTTATCATATGCACCAATTTCTATGAACCAACTAATCTCCACATTTCATAAAAATTTACATTTGTAAATCACTTATATTATTTATAAAATTATGGATTATTTTGTGCTAAGATATATGTCAATATCTTAATATTTAATTTTGGATATTATTTGATAATTGGATATAATGGATTCATGTGAGACTTTTTAAAAAGAAATTTGATAAGGTTTAAAATCTTAAGGATAACTTATTTTAAGAATTATAGCTATCTAAGGAAGGATATTGCTAGAGATTTGATTGACAATAACACATTAACACTTGGTTTGTTAATAAGTTTTAACGCTAATTTTGGTGTTGATGTGTGTCATTTTTGGTGTGAAAAAACGGCAGGTTATATTTAATACTATCTTAAATATAATTTTTTAATGAAGTAAAAATATAAAATTCCTTACATTCATCAAATTTATGAAAGATTGGCATACGTTAACACCATTTCATAATTTTTTAAAGAAATAAGGAATAGTTTGCATCTTGTGAATTTCACGGTCTCATTACTTTTAAAGAGAATTTTTAATAATCAAGAAATTGCTTCTCATGTCATTTCTATAGCCCATAATTACCATTACACAGAAGTCTGTTTTAACTTTACAGGACCAAGTTTGGTATATATCATCTCCTAAAATAAACTTGTTTTATATAATATTAATTTAATTGTCATCTATGTATGAAATTCCTTACCTTCTTTAAATTCACGGAGTGACATGTTAATAATGCCAACTACTAGACATATGCTAACGTCTTTAAAAGTGGATCTTCATTGACATGTTAAATTGATTTTCCTTAGTCTTTATGATAAGGACTTTGGGAGAGCCACACCTCAAAAATTAGCTTACGAGGGTAAAGAGCTCAAAATCCTTATAAATCTCATATCAATTTTGTATTTAACCAATATGAAATTCAAGTCTCATATCTTATAATTAGATCAAATCGTAACATTTATCCCCTCATAAGGACCAATGTCCTCATTGGTCACGGTTGACACTTTCAGGTTACCATTATGAGATCCTTGTTGGTCACGACCACGTTGGTCATAACTGGCACTCCCAAGCCACCACTCCATGGGCCACCACTTCAAGACCGATTCTGATACCAATTGATAAGGATTTTAGGAGAGTCACATCCTAAAAGCTAGCTTACGAGGGTAGAGAGCCCAAAGTTCTTATAAATCCCATATCAATTTTATATTTAACCAATACGGGATTCAAGTCCCGTACCTTACAATTAGATCAAACTGTAACATTCGCCCCCTCATAAGGACCAATGTCCTCATTGGTCACGGCTGATACTTTCAGGTTACCATTATGAGATCTTTGTTGGTCACGACCATGTTGGTCATAACTGGCACTCCCGAGCCACCACTCTATGGGCTACCACTTTAAGAACGGCTCTGATACCAATTGATAAGGACTTTAGGAGAGCCACACCCCAAAAGCTAGCTTACGAGGATAGAGAGCTCAAAATTCTTATAAATCCCATATCAATTTTGTATTTAACCAATATGAGATTCAAGTCTCATACCTTATAATTAGATCAAACCGTAACACTTTATCATATATGTGAAGTTTTGTGAACTAATTTGAAACATTCGAAGGATATGGTTTTACAAAAATCTTGTTCTGCCTCAGTTGCTTTGAACTGTTTCTGTCGATTGTTTAATACAAAATAATTGTGTTAACAACTATTAATTTTCTAAAAATAAAACGCAGGTAGAAAATTAAACATACACTGAACAAATTGACAACCAAAATTTGACAACGTAATTCAACAAATCTAACTTACATCTGCGGAACCCTCACTTAACTTAATAAACTTTTACGAAAGTACAATAGTTTTATACAAGGTTTTACTGTGCCGATAATACTCAACCCCTGACATTATCCACTCGTACTCATACACTGTAAAAATATTTCACTCTCAATAACACGATTACCTTGTGCTGACTTTAATAGAGAACTTTTGCGACGATGATTGATAATAAAAACAATAATAAAAATTCAAGTGAATGAATCAATATTATCGTAAACAAGGACAAACAATTGAGACAAAAAATACTCCCCTAAATATGCAATTTTATCAATCGAAAGTGTGGAAACTTGTAGAACAATATCAGTTGTGAACCTATGAGAAGAATCATTGATCAATCCATGAACATAAGCTGCCCAACAAATCCTATCTTTATTAGGATTTTATCCTTCATTTAGTCTTATCGTCAAGAATCCTACACAAAGTAGATTACTCATCATAATGATATTTCACATATATTCAACTATGTCCAATTATAAGTTAATTAATAAGGTATCTTAACATAATTAATCTCTAAACTTCATAAAAATTTTCATCCACAAACAACTTATTTTATTTATAAAATTACAAATTATTTTGTAATCCTTTTCCTATTATTTCAAAATGATTGTCTGGTTACTTTTGCCAATATTTTGTCGGGTCAATTTTTTCCGTAAGAATTTTTAATAATACATAAATTGTCTCTCTCATCATTTCCATATTTCACAATTATAACATCATGGAAGTCTGTTTTAACTTCACAAGGACTAGGTTCTGTATATATTATGCATTAAAATAAACATTATATAATATTAATTCAAATATCATTTATATACGAGTACAACAAAAATTAGATAGAATTAGTTGATCATAATTTTGACACCTTAAACTAAAATTGAAAATTTAAATAAAGGATAAGCATTATCATTTCTTAATTAAAAGAGCAAAATACAAACAAAGACTAATGAAAAATTGATGGCAAATGCCTGAAATACATTTATAATGAGTTAGACATATGCAACTAATACTTAAGAAAATAATTAATAAACATTGTAAATTAAATGCGTAAAATACGAAATGGGAATTTTAATTTAAATTCACCCTAACTAATATATTAAATTGAATTAATTCATTAATAGATTAATATTGACAACAAAGTTTTGGCATGTTTTCAATTTTTATTTAAGCTTTAAAATTTTAAATTTTATATAAAAATAATTTTTGTTAAAGAAAATAATGATTCCATTTATAAGATAATAAAATTTCTAAAAATATAAGAATTAATCAAATGAATCTACCTTTATCCCGTCATATAATACAAGACCTTATTGACATAGGATGTCAAGAGCATTTAAGCATTTTTTAATAATATAATATATTATTAATTAATTATATATTATTTAATTATTTAGTATCAATTATTATAAAAATTATCATTAATATAATTAAATTATTTATTTTATTTTTATAATTAATGCAAAAAAATTTAAAAATATTTTTAATTTAATAATTATGTAATAAATATATTTTTAATTTAAAATTGTAAAAATCTTAAAATAAAACTATTACTTAATTAATAAAATTAATTTATCTCTATATTTTATCTAATAATTAATTATTATTAAGAATAAAAATATACTTATAATGATATTAATAAGAGAATAAAATTTCTTTTTTGTTAATTAAAAAACATCTAAAAAAATGAAATTCAAGAACTACAATAAAATAAACCTCGACGACCCCTAAATTTTAGAACGGGATCCTTTGTCTATTTTATCTTGTCCCTATCTTGTCCCATGAATCTCAACTATTTATTTATGCGAGACCTACATAAATAAATGGCTGAAATTTATGGGATAACAACAGGATAAAATGTACACAGAATCCTGATTCATAAATTTCACATAACCAAAGATAGTTCTTAAGTATCAAGCATATGTACGCCACTGGTCACAGTATCATCGTCCTTCTTCGATTTTTTCTTCCGCTTCATCTCGGATTGAGGTTCTTTGGCTTTCAAATCGTCGCAAAAAGACCTCAATGAGGCTGCCAGATGTTCATTTCTGTGAGCTGAAAACACAGTGAAGAAAGCAAGCTTAATTTCAAGCTACAATCAAAGCCTTGCTTTCAATTTCAAGAAAGAAAACCGACCGCAAAGTATCACATCTTCCATGTTCACAGATTTTCGACCAGCATGCTGCGCGAACAGCTCTAGATCCTTTGCCACTTGTTCTGCGTTGCATTGTCATGATCCGAATTAAGCTTTGGAGTTTATCGCGTAAAAACTGTTCAATATGCATTGCCTATGCAACTCATCAAACATTCTTATACATCAACATACATACATATATTTCTAGAGTTCTAAGATGGGCAATTTGAAATGATAGTCTAAAACCCTAATTTCACCTTTGATATTACTTTTAAGTCGGTCTAATTTTGATCCCCAGATTGAAATTTTCAAATTCATCACAATAGATTGGAACCTAATTGCATTCACGTCAAACTTCCTTCATAACAAGCACAAATCCAACAAATAAAGATTGGAACTTGAAGTTTTCCTGTTGTAAGTACAAGATTTGACAATCATAGTGCCGGAAGAATTTTCTTTACCTGCGTATTTATACGCAAGATCGACAATACAAGCAGTAATCGGTTCGGGAATCTCCATGCCGTTGCTCTTCGCTGCTCAACACAAATCCATCACACGACTGGACTTGAAAGGGATCTAAAAATCGAAGGAAAGTGAAAATGAAATTGAAATTGATACCTTGGGCTTCGGCGATAGAAATGGCGGAGAGCCTAAATCGATCTTGTAGCAACTTGCTAACTGAATCGTCGTCGTGTTCCCTCTCCGCTTCGCTCCCGTTGCCTCCTTCCATAGTCGTTTCTCTCTATGGCTCCATTTTCTCGTTTCTTTCCATCTTTTCCAGGTGGCGGGAATCGATGCCAATGGTGCCAGTTATACGCAGAATAGTTCGCCGTTTCGATCACCCCGTGCAGGAAGCTACGGTATTTCTTTCTGGGTTCTTAAATGGATGGCCGGCCCAAGTCAGATTTATTTATTTTTTAAAAATATTTAAAAAATAACTTCATTTTGTTGCTCCCAATAGGAAGAGACCCGGTCGAACCAAACCTAATTTATTATCATCGTCACTTAGTCTGAAATCTCGCAATGAAGCGATATTTTAAAAGGTTTATTAATATGCAGTCTTACTCTTATATAATAAATAAACTCACGTATAAATAAGATTGTAAAAGTGCTTAGAAGAAAGACTGCATGTAAACTAAGACCTTACTGATTTGTGCATACAAAATAGGTAGATACCCGCGTGCTACAGAACGTGGTCCAAGAAGATTACCACGCTTGCCAAAACGTGCATGTCCGGAGAGAATCTAATAATGGAGCAAAGTCAGGAAAATGCCAATTTATACAATGGATCGCGATTTTGGAGAGGCTTGTTTATGTAAGAAAGGAGCACCAATTGAACGAAGAGAGAAAGAAAGAACCTGTGAAGCTCAAAACGGGGGACTAAAAAACGTAGTACCAACAATTATCCACAGAAGAAAACCGACAGTTGGTTAAAACAAAGGTAAATTATCAGGATGCTCGAGACAACGGATATGAACCTACAACGCGAAAGGGCATTCATCGTTTGTCGTATATGCACACTTAGGGGTGAGTATTATTTGAACCGGCTCGATTATTCGACTCGGTTTAAATTAATTTGGGTAAGTAAATACTAAATTTCGGATAATTCGGGTCGGCTCGGATATTACTTGAATTATTTTCAGATCGGGACGGGTAATTACGAAAAAATTTGGGCCGATCCGATTACTCGAATTAGGTTTAAAAGAATTATGAAATAGGATAATTCGGGTCGGGATAATTCGGATAAATCGGGTAAATCAGGTCGGGTAAATAGATAATTCGGGTAAATTGAGCCGGGTAAGTTCGGATAATTGAAAGTTCGAGTTCGGGCCAAGTAAGGGAAAAAAATTTCAGGTAATTCAAGCCGGGCCCGAACAGTAAAAATTGAGTCCGAATTATCCGAATGCTCACCTGTGTCTAACCAAACCTAATTATCAAATTTTAAAGTTTAGATATTAAAAAAAAAGTCATTTTAAACTAAAAGAGACATATAGATTCGGGACGTCAATTTTAATTCAACTCGACCTTAGTTAATTTTGGCTCGAATTTTTTAGGCCACAACCGAGTTAGGCTCAGCACGGACTTACCCGACTCAACCAAAGTGTCAAAATGACATTATTTTTTTTATTTTTTAATAATATAACCGATGTGTCTGGCCTAGGTTACTCTTACCTGACCCAGCCCGGTCATTGGCATGCATAATATGGACTCATATATTACAATAGTGAGCTTTATCCAATTAAAACTTATAAAATTTGAAGTAAGTTATTTTTAATTTTTAATAATTAAATAAAATATTCAAAAGTATTGAATAATTTATGTTATATTCAAATAAAAATATAATTTATTATAATAATATAAGCAATATTTTAACATTAGAGTCGATATATAAAAGTTATCTTCTGTAGTATAAACAATTATAGGTAAAACAATTATTGCTAGCAAATAAAAATTCCATTTCTCGTCATCACTCGAGAACAGAATAGAGCCAGTTGTCTGTGTTCGACTACTATAATTTGGCGAACTAAACACACATGGAATCCGGATTAGGAACTAAGCGCCAAAGTCCAAGGTCTAAAACAAAGCCTATCAAGAGTTTTTTCTGCAGACCCCATAAGTTGATTATTGTTGCATACAAAAATTCCATATCTCGTCATCGAACAAGAACACAACAAAACCAGTTGTCTCTGTTCTTGTCTTTTCTTTACATCAGTTCAATATTTAAACTTGGCCAATGTTCAAGGGTGTCTCAGAAGCTGATTTCCAAAACATAGCTATACCTCACTTCACATGGAATTCCAGCAATGTTGGCCTCTGTTGCTGCTGTTTTTGGTCACAGGGTTGCACATTTTGTGCGCTGAATCTAAGTACATTGCTTACAACACAACTTCAAGAATTGTTCCAGGGAAGATTAACGTTCACTTGGTGCCCCACACGCATGATGATGTCGGTTGGTTGAAGACTGTTGATCAGTACTACGTTGGCGCCAACAACTCCATTCAGGTTTGTTTTACCTCTGTTTTTTTAGATCCTCCATTAATGTACCAAGTTCTAATTTTCAGATTGACACCCTTTAAGTGGCTGATTTCAAAGGAAGTTAACTATGTTTGAGTTGTGTTCTTTTTTGGTTGGTGTCTTCTGCAGGGAGCCTGTGTCCAAAATATACTGGATTCTCTGGTTCCTGCTTTAATGGCTGATAGGAACCGCAAGTTTGTATATGTTGAACAGGTTTTCACTAGTTTTATTGAATTTCAATTTTCACTCCTGAGATGATTTTTTGGATTTGTTTTGCTCAAGTTTATTCCCGACAAAGTCATGAAAAAGCTGCACCTTTTTTAATGTTTCAGGCATATTTCCAGCGCTGGTGGAAAGAACAGAAAAAGAGAGTTCGAAATATAGTCAGGAAGCTTGTCAGATCTGGTCGTCTTGATCTAATGTACCTTAAAATCAAACAAAATAAATAAGATAGGATTTGGGGTATCCTGGGAAGATCCTGGATCAATTAGGATGTAAATTGTTCTTCTTATTGTATTTTCTGTTGCAGAAACGGGGGTATGTGCATGCATGATGAGGCCACATCACATTACATAGACATGATTGATCAGACAACTATGGGACATAGATTCATCAAAGAAGAGTTCAATGTAACTCCAAGAATTGGCTGGCAAATTGATCCCTTCGGACATTCAGCATTACAGGCCTACTTGTTAGGTGCAGAGGTACCTAACCCAATAAAGATCTCTTCTCAAATCTAGTTGCTGATAAGTCTGCTGTATCATTCATCAGTACAGATATCCGATCCTTGTAGATTTGTTTGCATAAATGCATAAATGGGAAAAACCACAAGCAGCTTCTTACCAAGACTATCTTGCTAATTTCTTTAACACAGTGTCTGGCTTCACTCTTCAGGTTGGGTTTGACTCTGTCTTTTTTGGACGAATTGACTACCAAGACTATGCTAAACGAGCAAATGAGAAAAGCCTTGAGGTTGTTTGGAGGGGCTCTAAAACTTTTGGGTCATCAACACAGGTGAACCTTTTTAACCATTTCGTGTTTGTTTATAATGCGGTATGATATTGATGAGGCGAGATGACATAGATCATATATGTAAGTCTATGTCTTCCTGCGACGAGTGAGCTGAGATACCTGCTTGAGAAGTGAGGTGAGTCATATGTGAAGGTGTATCACAATGCAAGTAGCCTAATTACACAAGCAGACATAGACAGGCAGCCATATTTGTTGTTTACCTTCTTTTATAACATTTGTTGTAAGTGGTCTGATTTCTTGTTCATTCCCCTGTCTAGATATTTGCAGATGCCTTACCTGATGGTTACGGACCTCCGGGTAACTTCTACTATGAAGTTAACGGAAATTTTGATTCCCCTATTGTACAGGTAAATAATAACTCAAACCCCTCCTTTCCCTTTTCCTGATGCTGTTAGCCAAGCATCCTTGACAATTCATTGTAACTCATATTTCTTCAATATATGATTGTGTTCTTTAATGTTGAAGGATGATACCAATTTGTTTGACTACAATGTCCCCCAGCGCGTGAACGAATTTGTCTCTGCTGCAGTGAAACAAGTAAGAAACATAGTCTTCATTTGCTCATCAAGCTTAGTTCTGTTGTTCTCTGAAGACTCTTCCTCAGTTTCAAATTTCAATGCCAAATATCCATTCTGAGATTTACGTTAATACTTGAAAAGAGAGGGCTGCTGATCTTACCAGGTGTCTTCTAGTCAGATTTGTGTAGCTAACTGATTAATTGCTTTTCTTTTCCAGGCTAAGTTAACTCGAACCAATCACATCATGTGGACGATGGGGACAGATTTCCAGTATCAATATGCTGAGACATGGTTCAAGCAAATGGACAAACTCATCAACTATGTAAATAAGGTAAATCCTTACTAAGATAGCTCATGAAGCTTAATGAGGTAAAGAATAGCTGGCTTGGCATATTTTACCTCTAGAGAATTAGAGAAAAGCATATAAACATACATTACAAGAAAGAAGATTTTATCATCTGCTGATCCTGAGTCACTGATATGCATTAATTGGCTAATGCCTAACCTCGTTATTCAAGTCATCTGTCTTTCTGATACTTGAATCTTTAGGTCATATTGATTTCATAATTCCTGATGCTAATGTAAGTACTGGATTGAAACATTTGCAGGACGGGCGTGTCAATGCGCTGTACTCAACCCCTTCAGTGTACACTGATGCTAAACATGCTACAAACGAGCCCTGGCCTCTCAAAACAGATGATTACTTTCCGTTAGCTCCAATACCAATATAGTTTTGCTTGTATGTAGCTTCTCCTCTCAATTTTAACCTGTCCAATATGGTTCAAATGTATCAGGTATGCAGACATGGAAAATGCTTATTGGACAGGATATTTTACAAGTAGGCCAGCCCTCAAAGGCTATGTTAGAACATTAAGTGGTTATTATTTGGTAAGACCAATGTGAGTTGCCTGGTGAAATACTTGAAACAGATTATGCTCACCTGAAAGCAAATTGTCATACAGGCAGCAAGGCAATTAGAATTTTTTAAAGGAAGGAGTAAAGTAGGACCTAACACAGACTCTTTAGCTGATGCTTTAGCAATTATTCAACATCATGATGGAGTTTCTGGCACAGAGAAGCAGCATGTCGCTAGTGATTATGCGAAAAGGTTGTCAATAGGCCACATAGAGGTTTGTCTTCACCTTTTCTGAATCTTTGCTAAATCTGAATTGCTCCAAATCTAAATACGTTTCTTGCAGGCTGAGGAAGTGGTTGGAACATCTCTTTCTTGCATGGTAAATATGACATCAAAAACTGATTTCATGAATCAAGACAACAAGTTTCAACAGGTAAACACATTCTGGTTAAATGCCGGTTTGTTTTACTTTATGTCAGCCTCTCACTGCATAGGCTTTACTTAACACGGAACCATTTCATCATTAGATTAATACACACTTAAGGCAGAGTTAGTAGCAAAATTTTACAAATGTATGAGGGATGAAAGAAATATCAAGTTTATACACTGTTTCTCATTCAAAATTTGGAATCCTTTATTTGGTTCTTGATTAATATCTGCACGTTGGATCTACTGTAATTGTTGTGTCCTTTGAACTGTTTCAGTGCTCCCTTCTGAATATAAGTTACTGCCCAGCATCAGAGGTTAATCTATCAAAAGGAAAAAGCTTGGTAAGGACTTCTAAGAAGTTTTGTAATCATTCCAAGAAAAGTTATTTTGTTTCAACAAGCTTTATATAATCATCTCATGCTATCTGTTCTACAGGTGGTAGTCATCTATAATTCTTTGGGATGGAAAAGAGATGACATCATAAGAATTCCTGTCAGTACTCCTTATTACTCGAACTAGTGTCTAAACTTTGAATAGAAACATCTGATTCCTGTGTGATGCTCATTTTTAACAATGAGTAAGCACATAGAAGTGCAATATACAATAATTATATAGTTCTCAGGACTGGACAGACATCTGTTTTGAAACATAGATATGGTTTCCCCAGTAAACTCTAGGTAAAAGCTGACAGCTTCACTTGTACAGTATGTATAGTATATGTGTATCTTCTAACCTTCCTAACTTGCTGTAGGTCCTGAATGAGAATGCCACAGTTAAAGATTCAAGAGGAAGAGAAATTGAGTCACAGATTTTACCTCTGTTGAATGCCTCCTTAAGCATAAGAAAATACTATTCTAAAGCCTATTTGGGTATCTCTCCAAATGTGACTCCTAAATACTGGCTTGCATTTTCGGCATCGGTACCTCCTCTGGGTTTCAACACTTACTTTATCTCCATTGATAACTCAGCGGCTAAACAGGATGGTAATGATGATTGGTGCACGTGAAGTACCTCTCACAGAGAAGAAAGTGTATTCGTAGCTTTTAATATGAAAATTTCGTTATGCTTGTTCCGCAGCTACTACTTCTGACATGCAAAGGCCAAGTACAAAATTTGCTCAAACTGATGGAATTGAAATAGGACCTGGGGATCTGAAACTAATTTATTCCAGGAAAGAAGGAAAGCTTACTCAGTATATAAATAACAGAAGCTTGGTACATTGCATTCCACTTGCTTCATCACAGCGTGTTTGTTATTCATGGATATTTTCTTTGATGTTTTAAGAAATAAAGTATTGCCTTCGTTTCTGAAAAGAATTTGCACCTAACTCATTTCCATCTCAAATTATAGGTAAAAGCATCTTTGGAACAAACATATGGCTATTATGCTGGGTACGAGGGCGACCAGGATTCACAGGTTTGCCCATTTCACTATTAATGTATTGTTGTTCCATCATGCATTGAGAAGCTTGTTTAAGTTCTGTGGAACTTCACTTTCTGAAGGCCTCTGGAGCATACATCTTCCGGCCGAATGGTACCTATCCCATCAAACCCGAAGGGCAGGTAGGAAAGCTTCTGAACAGCTTGACTCATAACAATTATGTGTTTGCTGTTCAGCAAATGTGGAGTCCATATTTTAGGCTGACTTTGTGATTTTGCGGGGTCTAGGCTGACTTTACGATTTTGCGAGGACCTTTGCTTCACGAAGTGCATCAAAGAACAAATTCATGGATTTATCAGGTATTTTACCTCATTGTACAATCATCAGCACCCAGTTGTTAGTTTCCCGAAGTCCAGGAACAGTTATATGACGTTATGTACGATCCCTGGAAGATTGCTTCTTGACAAATGATACCATCAGCCTAAAGGGCTGACTGGTCTGCTGGGGGAAGGTTGCTCGTTCAATTTGTTTTCAAAAGATGAAACTATCTCTTCCAATTCACAACATAGTATCATGCATTGTAAAATTATCTGCTGGTACTGTGTCTGACCCATTCTTGCAGGTGACCAGATTATACAAGGGAAAAGAACATGCAGAGTTTGAGTTCACTGTAAGTTTAACAAAATTTTCATCATGTAAATCAATCTTTCTGTTTTAAGAAGTTGCTTCGAAGAGTTGGTAAGGGAGGAGCAATTGTCACTAACAATTTTCTCAACTTCAGGTTGGACCAATCCCAATTGATGATGGAATTGGCAAAGAGGTTATAACTAAACTCATGACAACTACAAAAAACAACAAAGAATTCTATACAGATTCTAACGGACGTGATTTCCTCGAAAGGGTATGCTCCTTATTTGGTCTGCTAAAAATGTTCTGAAAGGGCTGGTGCATGTTGCATCTGTGTCACAGAATTACTGTTATGCAGATTCGAGACTACAGAAAAGACTGGGACCTGAAAGTAAATCAACCTATTGCAGGAAATTATTACCCGGTAATAATCTACCTTTATGATTATGCTCACATAATCAGTTACTGCAAGATCATTTTTTCCCTCTGTAGAAGGTGTACAAGATACTTTACAAGTTTCAGGGTGGACAAGTTGTCAGACCATAATAAAGATTAACATACTTCCTTTTCTTCCAGGCCGCTTGGACAATAAGTGGCTGTGCAAAGAATGCATTGAGATGCAACAGATGAAGAAAAGAGTTAATAGTAAAGTAATAAAATTGAAAATATCGGACAGTAGGACAGTAGTAATGTTGCACTCTTCTAAAGTAAACTGACATACTAAAGTTTTGCTTGCACATACCTGTGTAACTGGTAATTGTTTCAGGCATCTTATGATATTCTCCTCAATCCAGATTAATCTTGGAATGTACATAAAGGACAACATTTCAGAGGTATCTATCCTGGTCGATCGAGCTATAGGAGGATCAAGTATTGTCGATGGACAATTAGAACTCATGGTCCACAGGTTCTTCTTCCTAAAATCCAATTCTAAAAGTCAGGTAGCAACCATTTTTGGTCATAATTTGTTATGTTAATTAGTCATTTCCTTTCCTACAGGAGGTTGCTTAAAGATGATTCAAGAGGAGTGGGAGAGGCGTTGAATGAAACAGTTTGTGTTCACAATGAATGCAAAGGATTGGCTGTAAGCACAAACTCATTCACCTCAGAGTTATATTCACAAACATTCAGTTCACATCCATTATAATTGTATTTACAGATTGTGGGGAAGTATTACCTCAGAATCGATCCTGCCGGCGACGGAGCCAAGTGGCGTCGATCATATGGCCAAGAGATATATTCTCCATTCCTCCTAGCCATCGCAGAGCAGGTGAAGCTGCGGGCACTGAGACATTTTCTTTGGCAATGCGGTTAACTGGTGTTGAAGTAGTCTCATGTTCTATCAACATATTGCAGGATGCAGATAGTTGGACAAAGTCTCATATTACAACCTTTTCTGGGATGGATCCTTCTTATGTTTTACCTGACAATGTGGCAATTGTAACTCTTCAGGTGTGTAATCTTCTCTTCCATTGAAGAAAATCTGCTCATGTAATTAACTGTGCTAATGGTTGACAAATCATTCTCAGCATCGAAACTACAACTGAGACTTAATTGATCTTTGCTCATTATTAGCATCTTGAAGGCGTATCTTAAGAAATTGTACAGGAAAATCCCACTTAGAGTTCAATATCTCACTCATCACTAAAATTACAGGAATTGGACGATGGAAAAGTTCTACTTCGATTGGCACACTTATACGAGGTTTGCACCAAGCAGTTCTCCTGTTTTCTACACTTAAGCTTCTGAGTTTCATCCCCATTTCAATTTCTAAGTATTTCTCTCTTTTGGCGCATCAAATACTAGATTGGGGAAGACAAGAATCTGTCGACGATGGCAAGAGTAGAGCTAAAAAGGGTCTTTCCTTCTAAGAAGGTAAGACAAAATGTTCACATAAAGATGACATCTTTAAGGCTTACTGATGCTCCAAAAGTCTGATAATATTTCAATCTTAAATGAATTATCAGATAAACAAGATAACAGAGACTAGTTTGTCCGCCAACCAAGAAAGAGCAGAAATGGAGAAGAAGAGACTGGTTTGGAAAGTAGAAGGCGGTTCTGAAGAAGAGCAAAAGGTGGTAAGAGGAGGCCCTGTAAGCCAAGAAACACTAGTTGTTGAGCTGTTTCCAATGGAAATTCGAACCTTCCTCATAGACTTTGGTTCTAAATGAGATCGATTTTGCTTTTGGTGCACAAGTTGCTTAGGCATCAACTCCCACTAAAACTGGGAGACCGTAGTTTTACAGCTTATATGCTGACATACTTCTCCGAGAAATAAATAAAGTTGAAGCCTTTTGTCTTTAACCATAAAGATTCAAGCTTTTACAATTGAGTCGTCATCCACGACCAAACGATGCAAGCACATCACTTTCGAATAACAGTGGCTTCATTCCCTGATTAAAGTCATTTTTTTTCCTCGTGCATATTTGTGGAAATTCCCTCTCGAGACACTTGATGTATACCAGCATGTCGTTACCAAAGCTGAGTTCTTTTGAATTTTATACTGCACTCTTCTGAAATAGGGTTAATGGTCGCGGATGGCAGTAAAAATTTAATATTTAATAATATTCAAAATTAATCTATTAATTTAAAATATTAAACACCAAACTCATTTATACTTTAAAACTATATAAAAGATGTGATTAGGGTTTGAAAGTGGAAGAAATGGTGTTTGATTATGATAGAAGGTGGGAGAAGAACGACTAAAGAAATAAGAAATGTGATTGATGGAAGATATCAGTTTCAATTAATAAGT
>JANZLX010000006.1:32664116-32676873 GCA_025531955.1 Erythroxylum orinocense | reverse complement strand
CATTAAATGATTGTAAAGTATTGTTAAATGATTGTAATAACTGAAACTGAAAATGTCTATTTCTGATACTGAAACTGTTTTCTTTTAACATGGGCTTCAATGATATATTGTTTACTATTTATTTCGCGCGAATGAGTGTTTTAAAAAAATTTACACTGAGATTCATCTGACCGACTGATGTAGTACGCCACTCTCACGGGGCATAGACTACGGATATCACCAATGATATCGGGTTCGGGTCACGCGGGAGTGGGGTGTTACATTCTTCCTCCAACAACAGCTCACGATCCCCTTTAAAATTCAGCTACTTGTTATATCCTTTCACGTTGACTTCAATGTTCACTCCATCAACCATCAACGTGAGTGTGTGGTGTTGTCTCAAAGCTCTCCACAGCTGGCAGCTACGTGTCTCTCCTCCACTTCACTAGCAGCTCTCTTCATGCTTCAACATCATCTAACATGCTGTTTGTTTTATAATCTTTTAAACCACCAGCAGCTCACGTAAGACTCCCCAAAGCCACCTCCTGCTTTGTTTTCAACGTGAATGATGGAGAATATTCACCAACAACAACGTCCTTCCCTTGTTTCCCCAGCTTCTCACGTCTTCATCAACAAGCTTACCTAGCTATCTTCGATTGTATGTATAGAGTGATGAGAGAGGGTTGTCCGTAAGTGTATATCAGTGGCTATGCATGAGTGATGGATAATAAAAGAAAGTTCCCCCTCGTTTTTTCGTTTTTGTGTGTCGTTTTGTAGCCTTTCCACCAGTTGCTTGCCTAACGTGATTTACGTTTCTTAGCCACCAGTTACTTGATTTCTTCACGCCTATAATTAGCCCACAAATCTTTTCACGCCACCCTTCTCATGCTATTTTGTTTTTTTTTCTTGTTGTCTTCATCTGCTTTCTTCCTTCATTGTCTGCGCCACCATACAGCTACCTTCTATTCTATTTCACGCTGCCGCCAGCCTTTTCACCAATTTCAGCTATCCTATTCTTTTGTCAAATAAACACACTGCTCTCTTATCTCTACGCCGCTACTGCTTTGAGTGTTTCTCTATGTAATCAATCTTTTTGTCCCACGCAAGACTCATTCTGTGTCCCTCTCTACGCACCTCTAGCATTTTGTTTACTCCACCAGCTGATTGCATTTTCTCTCCTTTTGCCATCTTTTAGTCACCTTCACGCCCACTAGCTGGTTTCTTGCCTAATTAAAACATTTAACTATTAATTAGTGTAATTCAAACATTAAATGGACAAGAGTTTAGCAATTTATGTATCAGAAATTAATATAAAAATGATCATTAACAGGCGTTTGCCTATCTTTTTATCGTGTTCTTAAAATGCCCAAAATTTCAATTTTTTTCAATACTAGCCTGACGTTACAAACCCTAACTATTAATACACGTTATTCAAAATTAACACAACAAATAAATATTAATGAAACAACGTTATTGTAAAAAAATAGAATTCCTAAATCAATTTATGCAGCCTTAGCCTTTCGTTATTTGTTTGTTCTCCTTCAGTCCTCAGTCCTCAACCCTTAATCATTTGTTTTTTGTTTGTTCTTTTGACGCCCCAAACTACTCTCATGTTACAACATACTGCATCAGCAAGCTCTTCATTTTCAGTCCGTTCTCTCGATACCCTCAGAGTGAGGGCGTCAAAGTTGCGTAATCTGAAAATCGAAGGGTGAGGGCGTCGAGAGAACAAATTAAAAATAAAAGGAAAAAGTGAAATCAAAACGTTAGGTCGTTGGGGCTGCGTAATCTGATTTAAGTCAACAAACTTAGTGAAGGCACTAACGTCGATTTAGAATTAAAAAAATTTTGAAAGTTTAAGCATTTTATTACCACTTTTTGAATTTCAGGCTAGCATTGAAAAAATTTATAAATTTAAGCATTTTATTGCAACTTTTTAAAGTTTGGGACTAGAATTGACAAATTGAGCAAAGTTTTAGACTTTTTTTATAATTAACCCATTAAATTACTGTTAACTTAATTGCAATTTGTATAAAAAAATATAATTTTAAATGTCGTCTTTATATAGATTATAGATTTTTTTAATTATGTGAAAATTATTAATTTTTAAATGCATATTAAATAAAACACGTAGAATTTGACAAAGTAAGAACACTTCAGAATCGAAACTAAGCGCCAACGTCCAAACTCTAAAAGCAAAACCTCTCGAAGAGTCTTTCCTGCCGACCCCAGAAGTCGATTATTATTGACATACAAAAATTCCATATCTCGTCATCTTTGATGAACACAACAAAACCAGTTGTCTCTGTTCTTGTCTTTTCTTTTACATCAGTGCTTCAATATTTAAACTTGGCTAATGTTCAAGGGTGTCCCAGAAACTGATATCCAAAACATAGCTATACCTCACTTCACATGGAATTCCAGCAATGTTGGCCACTGTTGCTGCTGTTTTTGGTCAAAGTGTTGCACTTTTTTCGCGTTGAATCTAAGTACATCGCTTACAACACAACTTCAAGAATTGTTCCAGGGAAGATCAATGTTCACTTGGTGCCTCACACGCATGATGATGTCGGTTGGTTGAAGACTGTTGATCAGTACTACGTTGGCGCCAACAATTCCATCCAGGTTTGCTTTACTTCTGTTTCTTTTGATCCTCCATTAATGTGTTAACTTTTTCTCGTCAAATTGTCAGTCTTTAAAGTGGCTGATTCTAAAGGAAGTTTGTTCATTTTGTTTGAGTTTTGTGTTTCATTGGCTGGTGTCTTCTGCAGGGAGCATGTGTGCAAAATATACTGGATTCTCTGGTTCCTGCCTTGTTGGCTGATAAGAATCGCAAGTTTGTATATGTTGAACAGGTTTTTATATTGAGCCCGATGTTTCATTTCTTGGCCTAAATTTTATATTTGTTCTTCTTAATGATATCATTGCGAAGGAAATTAAGAAAAAAAAATGTTTCAGGCTTTTTTCCAGCGCTGGTGGAAAGAACAGAACAAAAGAGTCCGAAACATAGTCAGGAAGCTTGTCAGATCCGGTCGACTTGAGCTAATGTACCGTAAAATCCAGCAACATATATACTTCTTCTCGTTCTTTGTTTTTGTATGCATAAGATTGGATTTGGTGTATACTGGAAATATTTTGTAATCAAATTGTGATGTAAACTGCTTTTTTCTTTATAAATTTTCTTCTGCAGAAATGGGGGCATGTGCATGCATGACGAGGCCGCAACACATTATATAGACATGATTGATCAGACAACTCTGGGACATAGATTCATCAAAGAAGAGTTCAATGTCACTCCTAGAACTGGTTGGCAAATTGATACTTTTGGACATTCAGCAGTACAGGCCTACTTGTTAGGTGCAGAGGTATCTAAACCCGATAAACTTCTCTCCCCAAACTGTTAACTGACAAATTGGCTGTATCGTTCATCAGTACGTACATGATCCTTGGACATTTGTTTGCACAAACAGGAAGAGCACAAACAGCTTCTTGTCAAGCCTATCTTTTGACGCATTTTCTGGCTTCAGGTTGGGTTTGACTCTGTCTTTTTCGGAAGGATTGACTATCAAGACCATGCTAAACGAGCAGATAAGAAGAGTCTTGAGGTTGTCTGGAGGGGCTCTAAAACTTTTGGATCATCATCTCAGGTGAGCCTCTCTAAACATTTCCTGGTTGTTTATAATGCAATGTAAGTGGCCTGATTTCTTATTGTTTCATTTGTGTAGATATTTGCCGATGCATTACCTGATGGTTATGGACCTCCAGGAGACTTCTACTATGAAGTTAATGCAGATTTTGATTCCCCTATTGTTCAGGTAAATCATACGTCAAGAACCTCCTTTCCCTTTTCCTCGTGTCGTTAGTGAAGCATCCTTGACAATTCACTTTAAGTTCATATGTCTCCAATGTATGACTGTGTTTTTTATGTGAAGGATGATAACAATTTCTTTGACTACAATGTCCCCCAGCGTGTCAACGAATTTGTATCTGCTGCAGTAAAACAAGTAAGAACGTAGTTTTCATTTCTGTTCTCTGAAGACTCTTCCTCAGTTTCAACCTCAAAATGCCATTCTGAGACCTGGAATGAGAGGAGAAATGATCTTATCAGGAGTAGTGATCTTTTCAGATTTGTGCATCCAACTGATTAACTTCTGTTTGATGGATGTAAAAAGCAAGTCCCTGTCTTTTCTTTTCTAGGCTAACTTAACTCGAACAAATCACATCATGTGGACGATGGGGGACGATTTCCAGTATCAATATGCTGAGACATGGTTTAAACAAATGGACAAACTTATCAACTATGTAAATCAGGTTTGTCCTCATCAAGACAGCTCATGAAGCTTATTGAGGCTACAAATAGCTAACTGCTTGTGTTTAGTAGAATCATTTTACTTCCAAAAAGAATAATACAAAATCATATGTCCGTATAATAAAGAAAGAAGATTTTTTTCATCTTCTGATGATTGAATCATCTTTTCTGCTGATCCTGACTTGGTGGTATCTATTCAAGTCATCTGCCTTTCTGATACAGGTTCAATGTTCTTATGATAGTTTTCTCATACTTCATGGGATCTTCAGATCATATTAATTTCTCTGAATCCTGATGGCAATTAAGTACTGGATTCAAACGTTTGCAGGACGGGCGTGTCAATGCTCTATACTCAACCCCCTCAATGTACACTGATGCTAAACATGCTGCAAACGAATCCTGGCCTCTCAAAACAGATGACTACTTTCCGTTAGCTACAATACCGATTTAGTTTTACTTGTATGTAGCTTCTCCTCTCAATTTTAACCTGTCCAATATGGTTCAAATTTATCAGATATGCAGACATGGAAAATGCTTATTGGACAGGATATTTTACAAGCAGACCAGCCCTTAAAGGTTATGTTAGAAAATTGAGTGGCTATTATTTGGTAAGAACAATGTGATTTGCCTGGTGAAATACTTGAAATCGATTATTCTCATTCGAATGCAAATTCTCTTACAGGCAGCAAGGCAATTAGAATTTTTTAAAGGAAGAAGTAAATTAGGACCTAATACAGAATCTTTAGCTGATGCTTTAGCAATTGCTCAACATCATGATGGAGTTTCTGGCACAGAGAAGCAGCATGTTGCTAATGATTATGCGAAAAGGTTGTCAATAGGCCACACAGAGGTTTGTTTTCACTTTTCCTGAGTCTTTGCTAAATTTGAATTGCTCCAAATCTAAAAATGTTTCTTGCAGGCTGAAGAAGTCGTTGGAACATCTCTTTCTTGCATGGTAAATATGAAATCAAAAACTGGTTGCATGAATCAAGTCAACAAATTTCAACAGGTAAACACAATCATATCAAATGCTGACTTGTTACTTTGCATCAGCCCTCACTGCATAGTTTTTTTTTTAACAATAACATTGAACCACTCAAGGCAGAGTTAGAAGAATTTTTACCAGTCTAAGGGAAGAAAAAACAACAAGTTCATAGACTGTTTCTAATTCAAGATTTGAAAGCCTTGATCTGGTTCTTGATTAATATTACATGTTGGATCTACTATAATTGTTGTGTCCTTTAAACTGTTTCAGTGCCCCCTTCTGAATATAAGTTACTGTCCAGCATCAGAGGTTAATCTATTGAAAGGAAAAAAATTGGTAAGGACTTCTAAGTTTGTAATCATTCCAAGAACAGTTGTTTTGTTTTACTAAAATCTATATAATCATCCCATGCTATCTGTTCTACAGGTGGTAGTCGTCTATAATTCTTTGGGATGGAAAAGATATGACATCATAAGAATTCCTGTCAGTTATCCTTATTACTCTAATTTAGCCAGCCTTTTTGCTACTTGAACATCTGATTTCCTGTTGGATGTTCATTGTTAACGAATAAAAAGCACATACAAGTAGAATATACAATACTTATATAGTTCTCAGGACTGGACATCATAAGGTTTCACAAAGTATATAGTAGCCAAGAAGTTCTGGTAAAAGACGATAGCTGTAGTTGCACAGTGTGTATAGCTTATGTGAATCTTTACACCTTCCTAACTTGCTGTAGGTTCTGAACGACAATGTCATGGTTAAAGATTCAAAAGGAAGAGAAATTGAGTCGCAGATCTTACCTCTATTGAATGCCTCCATAAGCATTAGAAACTACTATTCCAAAGCCTATTTGGGTATCTCTCCCATTGTGACTCCCAAATACTGGCTTGCATTTTCAGCATCCGTACCTCCTTTGGGTTTCAACACTTACTTTATCTCAATTGATACCTCAGCTGCTAAACACGGTGGTAAGCATGGTTGTCGTTATACATGAAATAGTTCTCACAGAGAAGAAAGTTTAATTATAGCTTTAACATGGAAATGTTGTTATGCTTGTTCTCTTATGACCAGCTACTACTTCTGTCATGCAAATGCCTACCATAGAATGTGCACAAACTGATAGCATCGAAATAGGTCCTGGAAATCTGAAACTAATTTATTCCATGAAAGAAGGGAAGCTTACTGAGTACATAAATAGCAGAAGCTCGGTATGTTGCTTTCCAATTCTTCATCCCAATATGTTTTTTATTCATGGAGATTTACTCAAGCTGTCAAGTAATAAGGTATTGCTGTCAATTCGGAAAATAATTTTCACCTAAGTCATTTCAATCCTAAATTAAAGGTAAAAGCATCTTTGGAACAAACATATGGCTATTATGCTGGGTACGAAGGCGACCAGAACTCAAAGGTATTACAGCACTCTCCTTGAGTTGACATTTTGTTCACTTCAGTATCAACTCTAGTGTATTGTTGTGCCATCATGCATTGAGAAGCTTGTTTAAATTCTGTGGAACTTAATTTTCTGAAGGCCTCCGGAGCGTACATCTTCCGGCCGAATGGTACCTATCCCATCAAATCTGAAGGACAGGTAGGAAAGGCCTTCTGAAGAGCTTAGCTCACTAGTGTTTGCTGTTAATGAGTAAATATGGAGTCTATATTTCAGGTTGACTTCATGATTTTGCGGGGACCTTTGTTTCATGAAGTACATCAAAGAATAAACTCGTGGATTCATCAGGTATTTTATCTAATTGTACAGTCATCAGCAACCAGTTAGTTTCTCCAAGTCCAGAAACAGAAATGTATTCCAGTAAAAATGTTGTGTACAATCTCAGGAAGATTGCTTACTTACAATGATACCATCAACCTAGAGGGCCAACTGAATTTGCTAGGGGAAGGTTGCTCTTTCAATTTGTAGTTCACTGAGAGAAACTGTTTACAACAGATACAATTTATCTCTTCCAGTTCACAAATATAGTATAATGCTTCTTGAAAGTATCCTGCTGGTACTATCTTTGACAGATTCATCCTTGCACAGGTGACCAGATTATACAAGAGAAAAGAACACGCTGAGTTTGAGTTCACTGTAAGTCTAATAAAATTTTGCTCATGTAAATTTATGTTCTGCCTTAAGATGTTTCTTTAAAGATCCAATTGTCTGGGAGGAACAATTCTCACTTAAACAATTTTCTCAACATCAGGTCGGACCAATACCGATTGATGATGGAATTGGCAAAGAGGTCATAACTAAACTCGTGACAACTTTGAAAAACAAAAAAGTATTCTATACAGATTCCAATGGACGTGATTTCCTTGAAAGGGTATGTTCCTTATTTGGTCTGCTAAATGTTCTAAAAGGATTGGTGTTCCTTGCATTTGTGTCACAGAAGCATTACTATGCAGATTCGAGACTACAGAAAAGACTGGGACCTCGAAGTAAACCAACCTGTTGCGGGAAATTATTACCCGGTAACAATCTAACTTTCTGATTACGCTTACATAATCAGTTACTGCAAGATCATTTTTCCCTGTGCAGAAAAACTGCAGGATACTTTAGAAGTTTCAGGGTGAATAACTTGGTAGGGCATAATAAAGATTAACAAACTTCTTTTTCTTCTTCTTGGATAGTTAGTGATTATGCAAAAAAAAAAAATGCATTGAGATTCAACACATGAAGAAGATGTCAACAATTGTGGCTGGTGAGCCTAGTAATTACAATCTTATCCTTATTACACCATAAAAAGGCAGGAGTAGCATGAAGAAACACACAACAAGCAAAAAAAGAGAGACGTGAGGTGAGAGAGAAAACAAAAGAGATAGACAAAAATATTCTTTGTATTTTTTTTTGGTCTAGTTTTTTTCCTTGTAATTCTCCAGTTTTTTAGTAGTAAAATTTTTCTATCTTTGCTCGTAATTTTTACCTTAATTTAGGAGTTTTCTACGTAAAATTTATGTGTTTATTTATCTTTAATATTTTCAGTTTCATTTTAGCTACGACCCAGCTCTATCTAAGTCCTAATTTTTTACAACAAGTAGTATCAGAGCTAGTTTTTGGGTGCGTATATTTGCTTATTGTATGCTCTGTAGTTGCCACTAAGAGCGGATCCTCCACATCAAAAGATAAGTTAGATTATTATGCACTCTTCTGAAGGCATTATTCTTAAAGTATTCGTGGTAGCAATAATAGCGACAAAGTATGAAATTGAAAAATTCAACGGGAGCAATTTCTTACTATAGAAATTGAAGATAAACGCAATCTTGAGGAAAGACAATTGTCTAGCGCCCATTAATGAAAGGTCAACTAGGATCACAAATGAAAAGTGGAATGAGATGGACGAAAATGTTATAGCTAATCTTCACCTAGCACTAGCTGATGGAGTATTATCCAGGATAGAGGAGAAGAAGATGACGAAGGAAATATGTGATCACCTCACAAAATTATACGAGATCAAATTACTTCACAACAAAAATTTTTTGAAAAGGAAACTATACACTTTATGCATGGCGGAATCCACTTCGATGACAAAGCACTTAAATACTTTAAATACTATATTTTTTCAACTCACATCATTGGGGAACACAATAGAGATAAGTGAACGTGTGAAACTTCTACTCCAAAGTTTACTAAATTCGTATGATCAACTCGTCATAAATTTAACAAACACAAACACTCTAGTCTTCGATAATATTACAACTGTTATTCTGGAAGAAGAGGGTTGGCACAAAAGTAAGGAAGATAGGCTGGCAAATTCGTAACAAGCGGAGGCCTTGGCGGTGATGAGAGGAAGATCAATGAAATGTGACCCAAGTGGGAGTCATAGTCATGATAGATCGAAATCTAGGAATAAGAAGAATTTCAAGTGCTACAATTGTGGCAAGAAAGGGCACCTGAAGAAGGATTGTTAGAATCTGAATAAGAAAGATACTATTTCTCAAAGAAATGCGGTAAATACTTTAAATGATGGAGGTGGAATAGTTTGTAAAGCGACAACAACTATTGAAGGCAAGAGAAGATTTGTTGATGTATGACTTCTAGATTTAGCAGCTACTTTTCATATGACTTCTCGAAGATAATTGTTTCCTCAGTATGAATTTGTCTCTGGGGGATCTATGTATAACTGTAATGATCAAGCTTTGAAGATCATTGGTCTCAGCACTATCAAGTTAAAGATATATGATAAGACAACTCATACTATTAAAAAAGTGTGACATGTGGAGGGCTTGAAGAAAAATTTGTTATCTGTAGGGCAACTAGATGATCTCGATTTCAGATTTGAGATTTAGAACAAGATAATGAAGGTGATTAAAGAAGTGCTTGTATTTATAAAAGTAGAGAATATAACTGCAAATTTGTACATGCTTAAGGGAGAAACTTTGCAAGGAGAAGTATTAGTTGCTGTGATGAGTTCAGGTGAAATATCTGCAATGACATGGCATAAAAAGCTTGGACATATGTTGAACAAGGAATGAAGATATTTGCAAAGAAGAATCTACTTTCAGGTCTCACAAAAGTATCACTACCCTTCTGTGAGCATTACATTGTGAGCAAGCAGTCTCGATTGAAATTCAACACATAAAAATTCAAAAGCAAGGAAATTTTAGAATTGGTTCACTCTTATGTATGGCAAGCACCAATGACATCCCTGGGATAAGCAAATTTCTTTGTATTATTCATTGATGATTATTCGAGGAGATATTGGGTGTTTCCTATTAAGAGAAACGCAGATGTGTTTCCAATTTTCAAATTTTACAAAAGCATGGGTGGAACTCGAATATGGTAAAAAGATCAAGTGTTTGCATTAAGATAATAAAGACGAATATACTGGTAAAGAATTTGATGAATTTTGCAAGCAAGAAGACATAAAAAAGCAGTTCACAACGGCATACACTCCTCAACAAAATGGAAAGGCGGAGCGGATGAATAGAACTCTATTGGAAAGAGCAAGAACGATGATTAAAACTGTCGATTTAGACAAGAAATTATAGGTAGAAGCAATCAATACCGTTTGTTATGTGATGAATCGGGCTCCATCAACTGAAATTGAGTTGAAGACACCAACAGAGATGTGGACTGGTAAACTAGTGGATTATTCAAACCTCCATATATGTGGAAGCCCTACCTATGTGATGTTCAATGCCCAAGAAACTATGAAGTTGGATCCAAAATCCAGAAGATTTATTTTCTTAGGATATGCTGAAGGAGTAAAAGAGTATCGTCTATGGGATCCCACTACCCACAAGATTATTATCAGCAGAGATGTTATTTTCTTGGAAAATAATGATCAAGAGCAAATAGAAGATGTTAGCGCTTCAAAAGAGAATTCAGATACTACAACAGTACAGGTGGAAAGGGAATTTGATTAAAATGATTCTTTTGAAGCTGCACCAGAGCATGAGGAGCAAGAACTAGTCAAATATGATGTTTTAGATACTCAGAGATCAACTCGCACACAAAGAGCACATAGTTGGCACTCAGATTATATTATGGAGAGCAATATTACATATTGTCTTTTAACTAAGGATGAAAAGTCATCAACTCTTCAAAAAGCAATGAATAGTTCAGATGCATCTTAGTGGATAGCAGCAATGCAGGAAGAAATTGAAGTTCTACATAAGAATAAGACATGGAGCTGGTATCACTACCACAAGGAAGAAAGCCTATTGGCAATAAATGGATTTACAAGATTAAGTGGAGTGGTGATGATCAAGTAAAGTGATATCGTGCTAGATTAGTGGTGAAAGGATATGCTCAGAAGGAAGGAATGACTTCAATGAAATATGTTCTCCTGTGGTTTAACTCACTACAGTTCAAGTAGTCCTAGCGATGTGTGCTACATTTGACTTACATCTTGAGCAATTAGATGTGAAAACTGCATTTTTTTTATGGAGATCTTGAAGAAGAAATTTATATGCTCCAGCCAGAAGGTTTTGAAGAACAAAGAAAAGAGAACTTGGTTTGCATGTTGAACAAATCTTTGTACGGTCTAAAGTAGGCATTAAGGTGTTGGTATAAGAGATTTGATTCCTTCATCATGAGCCTTGGATATAGCAGACTGAATGCGGACCCTTGTGTATATTTCAAGAGGTTTTATAAAGATGATTTTATAGTTTTGCTATTATATACGTAAATGACATGTTGGTTGCAGGTTCCAACAATGATCGTATCAAATAATTGAAGGTACAGTTGGCTAAAGAATTTGAAATGAAAGACTTGAGACCAGCAAACAAGATTCTAGGGATGCAAATTCACTGAGATAGAAATAATAGGAAGATTTGGCTTTCTCAAAAGAATCGTTTAAAGAAGATCTTGCAATGTTTCAATATGTAAGATTGTAAGTCAATTTCTACCCCTCTTCCTTTTAATTTCAGTTTATCCTCAATTATGAGTCCTAGCAATGAAGAAAAGAGAATGGAGATATCTCGAGTACCGTATGCATCAGCAATGAGAAGCCTAATGTTCGCTATGATTTATACAAGATCAGACATTGCACATGCAGTGGGAGTAGTTAGTTAATACACAACAAATCTTGGTCGAGAGCATTGGAATACTGTGAAGAGGTTTTTCAGATATATCAGGGGAACTTTGAATGTTACATTATGTTATGGAGGATCAGATTTTACTGTTAGAAGATATGTTGATGCTGACTATGCAGGAGATCTTGATAAAAGTAAATCCACTACAGGATATGTGTTTACACTAGCTAAAGGAGCTGTGAGCTGGGTTTCAAAACTGTAGCCAGATGTAGCTACGTCAATAACAGAATCAGAATATGTAGCAGTTACATAAGCTAGTAAAGAAGAAGTGTGGTTGAAGTTGATGTTGGAAGAACTTGAATGCAAACAAGAGAACATTACTTTGTTTGTGATAGCCAAAGTGCTTTGCATCTTGCAAGGAATCTAACATTTCATTGAAAGGAAAAATACATTTGAGTTTAGTATCACTTTGTTCGTGAGAAAATGGAAGAAGGAACGGTGGACTTAGAGAAAATTCATACAATGGACAACTTGACAGATTTTATGACAAAAGCAATCAACATTGACAAGTTTATGTGGTATCGATCCTCATGTGGCTGGACAAAAACGTAAGCAACATAAAGCGGCAAGATAGAAAAGAATGGTGCGAAGATATGATTGATTATCAATCAAATCTTCAAGTAAGAGAATTGTCAATAATTGTGGCTGGTAATTACTAAATTCGGTGCCTTTCAAGTGAGAGAATTGTCAACAATTGTGGCTAGTAGGCATTGAATTCGATGCCTACCATGCCTAGTAAGGACAAAATGGCTGACCATTTTGTCAGTCATTTACATAAGGCACTCCTGCTTATAAAAAGGCAGGAGTAACGTGAAGAAACACGAGTTTGGATCCCCTGTCCAAATTACCCAGTACCAACCCTGTCCAAGTGGATCTAAGCCATCCACTTGTGTGGGTTGTCCAAGTGGATCTAAGCCATCCACTTGTGTGGGGGTTGGTCCAAGTGGATC
>JANZLX010000006.1:32653087-32664016 GCA_025531955.1 Erythroxylum orinocense | reverse complement strand
AATTAGGTATACTTGAGGAAGTTATCGATTTGAGATGATTACTTTGATTATGAATTTTTGTTACATTATATAAGTGAGATGATATGTGAGAAAGATAAGAATTATGAATAATGAGAATTAGTTGTAGGAAATGAATTAAATGAAAGAGATTAGAGAGTATGATGAGATATTATTGGATTGTTATACAATGAGGATGCATTAGAGGGAGTGATTTTGGGACAAAGTAAATTGAAATTAAGGTAAGAGTGATGTAGAAACCATTGGAAATTTTTGGTTAAGTGGTTGTGATTCCAGGGGTTTCGTGACGAACCATTTTTTGAGAGCTATTCTCGTGCTTTTTCATTCTGAATGAAAGATTTTTGGCAGTAAGACGCTCACGGTTTTACATAAATTCCAAGGACAAGAGTTGGATTACAGAATCGAGGTCCAACAGATGTGGTATCAAAGTTCACATTTCAGGACTTAAGATTGGGCTTCGAAAAGGAGGTTCCAACATCATCGCCCTCCAAGCCAAGGATAGGCTCACTTTGATTGATGTTTGGCTCCAAGAACCCACCCACGACACTGCACATTATGAACAATGGCCAAAAACAGACAGCATAGTCCATTTTACGATACTCAATTCGATGTCTAAAAAACTATCTAGCACCTTTTTGTACTCTTCGTTTACAAGGGAACTTTGGTTAGACTTAAAAGGAAGGTATAGAGGGAGTAATGACCCTCTGTTATACCAGATTAAGAGAGATATTAGCTCCATAACTTAGGGTGATCTGTTGATTGTGGAGTACTTCACAAAATTGAAGAAACTTTGGGATGAGTTGGGATGTTTGAAGCCAACGCCTCTGTGTACCTGTCATACTACTAATCTGATCAATGTGAATGAGGATGCTAACAACTTTATGCAATTTCTGATAGGGCTTAATGACACATTTAAGAATGTGAAAAATCAAATCTTAATCACAGAGCCTTTACCTTCTATGAATCGTTGCATATGCAATGGTACTATATGTCGACAAACAAAGAGAAGTGCAAAGGAGCTTATCTGATGTCTCAGCCATGCCCTTTATACTGCCTCAAAAGGAACTGGATCGAAAGAAGAACAAAGAAGTTCTAGTATGCTCCCATTGCAAGCACATTGGTCAGACCCGTAATACCTGTTTTAAACTATATGCCCAACCAAAGTGGTTCACTAAACTAAAGGAAAAAAGAAAACAAGCAAAAACCAATCTAGTTAATGGGGATTGTTTTGTGGAAAACAAAAAAGAGTTGTCAAAACAAACAGAATGGAGTAATGAACTTACCAACATCATTCAAACGGAGGTGGGCAAATACTTGAGGTACCAAGAGAGCACTCTGTTGGAACCTACCGGGTGTATGGGTTTTGCTAACCCTTTTAGTAAGGCTTTTACATCTAATAGTCTACATTCATTTAATGGTGAAGGAATCTGGATAGTACACACAAGAGCAACTTCACACATTTGTCATAATGCAAGAATACTTTGCCATTTAACCAAGTTAAAAACCAACATACCTATGTCTTTACCCGATGGTAGTGTGAAAATCTCAACTCAAGCACATATTAGACTTTGATATCAACCAGAAACAATATCTATAAGCTATACCTAAGAAAATAATCCTGATTTATGCCATAGAAGGCTCGGGCATGTCTCAATGAAAAAGCTATCCCATATTTATAGTTTGAAACATGTAGCCACGACAAAAACATATGTATGTGAGGTCTGCCCTATGGCAAAGCAATATGGCTTGCCTTTCCATAAAGGTGGTAGTACCACATTAGAACCCTTTGACTTAATACATGTTGATTTATGGGTTCCTTACTCTATTCGTTCTAATTTTGGAGCCGCTTATTTCTTAACCATTGTCGATGATTTTTCCAGAATCATTTGGACCTTTTTACTTACAAATAAATTTTGAGTTAACACTGTTATTAAACATTTCAATGCCCTCATATAAACTTAGTTGCACAAAACATTCAAACAAATTCGTATAGGTAATGGGATCAAATTTTTTAACCTATCTTGCAGAAATTTTTTCCATGAAAATAGCATCATTCTCCAAAGAACTTGTGCCTACACTCCACAACAAAATGGAGTTGTAGAGCATAAACATAAACATATCGTTGAGGTTGCCCGAGCCCTCATGTTTCAGTCCAAGATACGAAAGATGTTTTGGGGGGAATCTATTCTTATGGCGACACACATTTTAAACCTCTTACCTAGCTCTATCCTGAAATGGAAAACCCCTTTTGAGATCCTATACACCAGACCACCCAATTACTCAAAACTGATAACCTTTGGGTGTTTGTGTTTTGCCATAAACACCCTCCAACAAAAAGAGAAATTCGAACCACGTGCTTTTAAATGTACACATTACACCATGAGACCAAACCAGAAACAATATGTGCAAGCTACTAAGAAAATAATCCCGATTTATGCCATAAAAGGCTCAGACATGCCTTAATGAAAAACTATCCCATATTTGTAGTTTGAACATATAGCCACCACAGAAACATATGTATGTGAGATCTGCCCTATGGTAAAGTAACGTCACTTGCCTTTCCCTAAAAGCGGTATTACCACAATAGAACCCTTTGACTTAATACATGTTTATTTATGGAGTCCTTACTCTATTCGTTCTAATTCTGGAGCTTATTATTTCTTAACAAATGTTGACTATTTTTCCAGACTTACTTGGACCTTTTTTCTTACAATTTTTTTTTGAGTTAATACTGTTATTAAGCATTTCCATGCCTTCATATAAACTCAGTTTCACAAAACATTCAAACAAATTCATACAGATAATGGGATCAAAATTTTGAACTTATCTTGCAGAAATTTTTTCCAAGAAAATAACATCATTCACTAAAGAACTTGTGCCTGCACTGCCAAACAAAATGGAGTTATAAAGCATAAATATAAGCATATCCTTGAGGTTGCTTGAGCAATCTTGTTTCAGTCCAAGATGCCAAAGATATTTTGGGGGGAATCTATTCTTATGGCCACACATATTATAAACCTTTTACCTAACTCTATCTTGAAATGGAAAACCCCTTTTTAGATCCTATACAACAGACCACCCAATTACTCAAATCTAAAAACCTTTGGGTGTTTGTGTTTTGCCACAAAAAGAGAAATTTGGACCACGTGCCTTTAAATGTACACATTAGACCATGAGACTAAACCAGAAACAATATGTGCAAGCTATACCCAAGAAAATAATCCCGATATATGCTATAGAAGGCTCAGGCACGCCTCAATGAAAAAGCTATCCCATATTTGTAGTTTGAAACATGTAGCCACCACAGAAACACATGTATGTGAGATCTACCTTATGGTAAAGTAACATCGCTTGCCTTTCCCTAAAAGCGGTATTACCACACTAGAACCTTTGACTTAATACATGTATTCATTCTAATTCTGGAGCTTCTTATTTCTTAACCATTGTTGATGATTTTTCCAGAATTACTTGAACCTTTTTGCTTACAAACAAATTTGGAGTTAAGACTATTATTAAACATTTCCATGCCCTCATATAAACTCAGTTTCACAAAACATTCAAATAAATTTGTACAGATAATGGGATCGAATTTTAAAACCTATCTTGTAGAAAAATTTTCCAAGAAAATAACATCATTCACCAAAGAACTTGTGCCTACACTCCACAACAAAATGGAGTTATAGAGTGTAAATATAATCATATCTTTTAGGTTGCCTAAGCCTTCATGTTGCTGTCCATTATGCCAAAGATGTTTCGGGGGGAATCTATTCTTATGGCCACACACATTATAAACCTCTTACCTAGTTCCATCCTGAAATGGAAAACCCCTTTTGAGATCCTATACAATAGACCACCTAATTACTTAAATCAACACAAACACCCTCCCACAAAAAGTTACCATTACCAAAATCAGTACCTACAAACACAGAACCTAACCAACTAGACACCAACAGCATAGAAGTCTTACTTGAGCCTAATATACCTCCTTCTAAACCTTGGCGGAGTACCCGTATAAGAACCAGGCCCCTCTGGATAAATGACTTCATCACTCTTGCTACTACAGGTCCTACAGATACTTTTTCCTCTAGCATGAGTCAGATCTCTCAACCAGCGGTAATTTTTCCTCCTACCACTCCTCTACATTCCATAGAAATCACAGCTCCCTTCATAGCTCAAGTACCTGCATTTAATGACAATTATGTCAGTTTTCTTGAAAACGTGTTTGTTATCTAGGAACCCAAATCATACAATGAAGCCATAAATGATGAAAAATGGAAGGCTACAATGGATACTGAATTTGCTGCCTTAGAAGAAACAATACTTAGGTTCTAACTACATTACCAGGAGGAAGAAGAACTATTGACACCAAGTGGGTCTATAAGGTTAAATATAATCCTAATGGCATCGTGGACAATTACAAAGTGAGATTGATGGCTAAGGGATACAATCAGGAATTCAAGATTGATTGTCATGATAATTTTTCCCCCATGGGAAAGATGGTTACTATAAGAATTTTGGTTGTTGTTGAAACAGCCAAAGATTAATAATGCTTAGTTACATGGATATGCCAATGAGGAGTTATACCCAAAACCTCCCGAGGGCAATGACAAAGCTGGTTAACATCAGATCTGCCAATTAAACAAGAGTCTTTATGGGTTAAAGCAGGCTGGAAGACAATGGAAGAAGGAATTATGTACTAAGGTACATTCAATTGGTTTCAACAAATCTGAGGCATACCACTATTTATTTACAAAAGGGATAGGAGATGACTTTATAGCCCTAACTGTGTATGTAAAAGATCTACTAATGGCAGGCAAAAGTGATGCAGGCATTCAAGATGTAAAAGAGGCCCTACATAGAGCTTTTACCATAAAGGATCTAAGGTAGGCTCGCTATTTCTTGGGCGTCAAAATTGCTAGATCAAATGAAGGTATTTCCATTAGTTATCAAAAATATATGCAGGACATACTGAGAGACATCAATATGCTTGAATCAAAGGGTAAGAACTTTCCATTTCCCACTAGCTTGAAGCTAGACATAGAGAATGGCATAATTTTATCCAACTTTGAATAGTACAGAAGGCTAATAGGCAGGCTGCTTTATCTAAACTTCACTAGACCTGACTTGTCTTACTCTACTCAACACTTAAGCCAATTCATGCAACACCCTCAAACTACACATTTGAATGCAGAATTACACTTAGTGAAATACTTGAAGCAATTTTCCGAGCAAGGGTTCTTCTTCCCAAGAAGGAGTAGCCTTCAGATCCAAGCATTTTGCGATGCTGATTGGACCTCCTGCCTAATGACTCGACAATCTCTCATTGGTTTCTGCAATGTCCACGGCTCAACCTTAGTCTCCTAGAAAACGAAGAAGCAAAAAACGATGAGTAAGTCATTAGTAGAGGCGGAGTACCGAAGTATGTCTGCAACAGTATCAGAGTTATAGTGGCATCGTGCCTGCTTGAGAACCTTTAATTCGATTTCCAGCTTCCTATGTCACAACTCAGCGGAGCACATCACCATAAACCTGGTTTTCCACGAATGGACAAAGTACCTTGAGATCGATTGCCATGTCGTGAGGAACCAAGTACTTAAAGGATTTTTTTAACTCAAGCATGTCTCTTTTTGAGAGCAATTAGCAAATTTGTTTACTAAGCCTCTCAGCTCATCAGCACACCACTATTTGATGTTCTGAATGAAGCACTTACAAGATGAAACCTTAGATGGTGAAAGAGGAAAAAAGGTGTTGCGGGGAAAGAAAAGATGAAGTTGTTTTTTAGGAGACATAAATAAAAGTAGTGGGACTGAACTCTATGCTCAAGATAGATTTTGAAGAGGCAAGACAAAACCAGTTTGAGTTAAAAGGCAAGACAAAACTGGTTCAAAGCAAAACAACAACAAAAGAATCGGTTTTGTCTCGAGGAGGAGTGTTAAAATAAAATAAAAATGGACACGTGTATGTCATGGTTGAGAGAACTAAAATGGATGATCCTCCCTTGCGTATCTGTTAGAAATGCCATCTGTAGATATTCTAGAAGCTTCTTTGTTTTTACTTTATTATCCTTCCTACACTATAAGTAAAGGAAGGGTCAACTTTTAATAGACATGGAATAGAGATATTCTCTTTTCTCACGTAATCTTCTTTTAATTAAGCTTTTGATTACCACTAATTCAACAGTGGCATTCCAAAGCAAGATGGAAGATGATATTGTTATACTTGCATTGTATCACAGTTAAAATTTGGATAAGTAAACGAATCTATAATTTTTTGTATGTTAGAAATTTGACATTTGATTATTTTAATAAATTAATCTTGTTGGTTTTAATTATTAAAAATTTTCAGGTGATAATAGAATATTGTATCAACATCCTAATATGATATTATGATTTATATCTATATAAAGACATCATGTGGTTAAAACAAAAATCATTATGATAATTGTCGTTTAAAAGTTTTTAATTTAACAATAAAACCGTAAGTCTACCTTATATTCTAAGGACTCTTGATTTCATTTTCAAATAAAATAAATCTCAAATGCACATAAATTAACCAATAATCGAGTTATCTTTCGAATTTATTAACATTTTCTAAGTAAAAAGTATAGGAAATTCCAAGTTTAAGTGAGTAATAACATTATACTTGCATTTTGAGTTCATTACTTAATAAAGATTTAAAAATACTAGCTTAAAGTTTATGATAGTTTGCATTATAAACTTGATAAGAGGGAGATAAAAAATACTTAAAAATATCCAATTGGTTGCATGATAGCGCAATTGCATGATCACGTAATTTTAGAGGAACAACTCTCTGACATGATTGTGCACATGTTGCTTCTCACTTAACCTTCCCTTAAGCTATCTCAAATATATGGATAAGCTAATAAGAAAGTTTCTATGGTCTAGGATCAATGTAGAAGGTTATAAAGCCACCATTAAATAGGCAAAGATATATACTTCTAAGAAACAAGGAGTACGTAGTGTGGTTCTTGTATAAACCCTTAATATAGTAATGAATGATCACGCTAGAGGGCTTTTGCCTAAATGCAAGATCGTGCAAGGGGTTGCACAATTGTGACCTTACCATTTTTTTACTCCTCTTTTGCAAAACCCTAATGTATTTATATCACTTTTGTTCCTCCAATCACTTTTCTCTCTCTAAGTTAGCAGTCCTGTTCTCTCTTCTCTTATTTTCTCTTATGGTTCACTCACTTTTCATAAGGATTTCTCATTTTTCTATCATTTTTCTTCCATTTAACATTCCTTACAGTGAAATCTAGTGTTTCTTAACTAGAAAAGTATTTTTTGTTGGTTTTTGCAAGAACTTTTTGTATCATCTCTCTCTCCAACTTTTTTTGGGTGTTTTATGCTTCTTTTATAGGTTTTTCAACAAGATGACACCGAGAGTTAAGCAACTTTCCCTTTAGTTTAAACTCATAGGGAAAAAGAAGGTATCCAGAAGTGGTGTATAAGGTTTAGCTGTTGATTTTGGTACCTTGTTTGATCTTCCCCCAAGTAGGAAGGTGAGAGGTTTTGTGAATTTCAATCCTGACTTTTTGTTACACCTAGATATTTTAATTTTAAAATTTTGGAAGATTTGAGTTTTAAAGAAAAAGTTAAGCCTTTAAGTTATAAAATTCATTGGGATAAGTTCATACATTATGATAATATATGTTTATGAAGTATTAACTCTTGAATTTTAAACTACATTGAGCTATGAACCAAAAAAGCTTAATTTTTGGTTTATATTAAAAGGACATCAATATGATATGTTACGTCAAAATGAATTCACGTCTAATAATGTTGGTGACAATCAAATAACAATAATATTAGAAATAAATGAACTGTTTTGATAAGTGGCTTAAGCGTATAGCAAAACGCAGAAGAAATACGGAAAACATAGAAGATAGAAAACACAGAAGAAGCGCAAAAAACATGGAAGATACAAAACACAGAAGAAGTGCGGAAAACACAAAAGAAGCGTGGAAAACATAAAAGAAGCGCGGAAAACAAAGAAGAAGAAAAACACATAAGAAGCGCGGAAAACATAGAAGATGCGTGGAAAACATAGATGATACAAAACACAGAAGAAGCGCGAAAATACAAAATATACAAAACATAAAAGAATCAAAACACAGAAGAAGCGTGGAAAACATAGAAGAAGCAAAACACAGAAGAAGTGTGGAAAACACAGAAGATATAAAACACAGAAGAAGAAGAAGAAAAACACAGAAGAAGCACGAAAAATTAAAGAAGAATAAAAACACAGACGATACGAAGACGAAGACACGATAGGACGTCGAACGGTTAGTCAGTTAGAGTTAATTATAGAACTCAATTGAATAACGGTTTCTATAAGAAACAACAAGCAAATCTACTTCTTTGAACTTAGTTTTTGAACTTCAACATTTAGCTTTCAAGTTAAAAAATTCTGTATTCGTTGTGCGAAACACGAGTGCAATCTTTACTGTAACAAAGCTTGCAATATCTTTCTAGTGAGAGAAAGGAAAAGCTGAAAGCCTAAAGAGGCTAAGAAGCGAAAATAATACTTTGTGTAAGAGACCTGAAGAGGATCTGAGAGTGAAAGAATACATGTAACTTTGGAGAAGTTTAGTGAAATCTCAGAAGAATTTTGAGGACTGGACGTAGCCCAAGGTTTAGGGTGAACCAGGATAAAATCACCATGTCCATCTTCTAACTCTCTACTTTAATTTCTATCATTCTTATACAAGTATATAGAAGTTATTTATGATTTAATCACGTAGATATTTTCGTATAAACATTTTGATATTCACTTATTAGCTTTGAAAGAAAATTAGTTTTCAAAGAAATATCAAAGGGGTTTGTATTCACAGAAAGGATACACAATTCAACCCCCCCTTCTTGTGCATTTTGTATATTGTACGTAAAGTCTATACTGACAAGTGATTTACTTCAGTTGGTATTGGAGCTCAGTTTCCAAGAACCATCGTTACAAAGTGAGGATAAAGATCCATAGCTGAATCACATGTTTTTATAGTTAAAGGTGCCTTTGTCACAAGACCTCCTACATTCAATGGTGAGGATTATCATTATTGGAAGGACAGGATGCAACTCTTCATAGAATCCACATACATTGATCTTTTGGACATCATCTAGAATGGACCATGAATACCAATGGATGATGAAGGGAATGCCATTCCACATACCAGATGGTCATATTCACTTGTGCCTTAAGCAGAAGTGAATATGACAAAGTTCATGGATGCGAAACTGAGAAGGAGATGTGGGACAGTTTATCCATCGCACATGAAGGCATAAACCAGGTGAAAGAATCCAAGATAAGCATTCTTGTACACCAGTATGAGCTATTTAAGATGAAGGAATATGAGTCTATCGATCAGATGTTTGGATGGTTTCAAACTATTATTAATGGACTTAAAGCTCTTGGGAGAATCTACAATAATCAAGATCATGTTAGGAAAATTCTCAGAAGTCTTCCGAAAAGATGGAGACCTAAAGTCACTACAGTGCAAGAAGCCAAGGACTTGAGTATGTTGAAGCTTGATGAATTGCTTGGTTCTTTGAAGATACACGAAGTGGAGCTTGATGCAAAAGATAAACCCAAATGGGACAAATCTATAGCATTAAAGTCTGGACAGAAAATTCACAAGACTCAGAAAAAGAGAAGTTTATCGTAAAAAATACTAAAGATTGAAGAAATCAAGGATGATGATACCAGTGAACCTGAACAAGATTCAAGTGAAGATGATGATTAATTATATTTCTTTTCAAGGAAGATTAGAAGGATGTGGAAGAAGGAAGCAAAAGAAAATAAAGACTTTTCTTTTAAGAAATATAGTAAAGACGAAGTTAAGAATGAGAAGACCTCTGTCATTTGCTATGAGTGCAACAAACCTGGACACTATAATTCTGAATGTCCATTTCTCAAAAGAAACAAAAGAAAAATAAAGAAAATAAGATGAACATCATGGCAACATGGGAAGATTTGGATTCGTCCGGATCTGATTCTGATTCAGAAGCATCAGTTCAAGCAAATATATGCTTGGTAGCTGAAAAAGAAGGTGAGGAGGAGGTAACTTCTAACTTTAATCAATTATAAGATGCATATTTAGAATTGTTAGAAGATGCACATGCTAAACTAAAGCAGTATAGAGCCCTAAAGAAAAAGTTTGTCGAAAACTTGAAGAACACGAAAGTATTAGAAAAAGAAAATGTCTACCTTAAGAAACAAGTAGACGATATGACGAAGAAAGTAACTATAGATAGATCCAAGGAAATTAGTCAGCTGAAACAAAAAATTAATACCCTTTCAGCAGATCTATCAACATTTACTGAAAGTACAAAAAAGATGAATGACATGATTGGAAGATATGGACACTCGTCATAAAAAGAAATTTGTTCCTTATAGAAAGAAAAATCACCAATCGCCTTATTATCATTCTATGAATTATTATAAGACTAACCCCAAAGGACCTAAGAAAATCTAGGTACCTAAGAAAAATATAATATGTACTGCAGTTCTCTTTCCTTGGAAAAAACAACCAGCACCAATGGTATTTGGACAGTGGATGCTTACGACATATGACGGGAAGAAGGTCTATGTTCTTAGATCTTCAAAATAAGAAGGGAGGATCAGTAATTTTTGGAGACAACCAGCAGGGCAAAATATTTAGAATCGGTAAAATCAGTAAAGATTCTATTGCATTTATTGATAATGTTTTGCTAGTTGATGCTTTAAAACATAATTTGATTAGTGTCAGTCAATTATGTAATTCTGGTTTTGAAGTATCCTTTAATCAAAACTCTTGTGTAGTAAAAACAAAGGACGGTTCCATATTCTTTTATGCCAAAAGACGAAACAATCTTTATAAGATTAATTTAGAAGATTTGCAAAGTCAAAATATTTCTT
>JANZLX010000006.1:32630319-32642479 GCA_025531955.1 Erythroxylum orinocense | reverse complement strand
CAAGATAGAGGGGGGATTAACAAGCCACTCCCTCCAACCCGCACTTGAACGTGTTGCAGCAGCTAAGTGAGTGGTTAGTTGTTAATTATCATTATAAAGGTAATAATTTGATATCTCACTTTTAGAAAATTCTTCATACCCTCCATTTAGTAGAAAAATGAAATTTATTTTTTAATAATGACTCTTTTTTATAAAATATTTTTAATACTAATTAATTAAATACTTATAATTACTTAATTAAAATATAATTAATTACAATAATAATATTATTAATTTTTAATTACATTATAATTAATTATAATATAATATAATTATTTAATATAATAAATTTTATTTTTAAATATTTTCTACAAACCAACTAATATCAATATTAACAATTAATGATTCCTTCCTCTTAAGTGACATTCATTCTCGTTATTTCCCATATTTATTGTCGTGCCTGCGATCCTTCTCTTCGCAAACCAATCGTAAGGCCGGTTTTTTAAACATTTATTTGCAAAACCCGCATGAATATTTGACCTAGTAAACGTGAATGAAACTGGCAGGAGCTTAATCACAGATTCACAACATACTTACGTTCTAATCTAACGAAACCAAACCAAACTAAAAGTGGGTTTGGGGTCTATATTCATCCATGAAAAGTCGCAGACAAAACATTCTCATTTTGTCTTCTGATAACTATTTAGAAATATAACATAAAGAAGAAAGAAGAAGACGAAAACCAGAAACGAAAACCTTTTGAAAAGTTTTAAGAACGACCAACATTAACGAAGTTCTTGCCGGAGGAGAATTGAACATGCATTTCTCGAAACTCGACGACTCGCCCATGTTTCGGCAGCAGGTGCATGCTTGCTTCTCCTTTTGAAGTTAATATATGTATCCATGCACGTATATGTATATATGCATGAATGTGGATAACGTGTTCATGATGAGTTGGTGGTGAACCAGATGCAATACTTGGAAGAAAATGCTGAGTTATTGCGAGGAAGATGCATGAAGTTCTACAAAGGATGTCGAAAGTACACGTGAGTCTTGTCACATCGACTCTTAACATCTGTTGTTCTCAAGGAATTATGGACATTTACTATGTTCTATGTTCTTTTACATTAATTTACAGAGAAGGGCTTGGCGTGGGGTACGATGGAGATATTGCTTTTGCCTCTGCTCTTGAGAATTTCGGAGGAGGGCATAATGACCCTATTTGTGTTGCATTAGGAGGTATGCGTTTGCTCAATGAAAACCTGTGTTCTTACGTTCTGCTGGGGTTGATTGAGTACTATGTTCGGGCGTTGTTTGTTTGATCTAGTTAACGTTAATCAGGAATACCTTTTTCAGTTGAGGCCGATTCTCTGGTTTTTGCTTATTGCATGGTTAATAATGAAGCAAAGATATTGAACTATTACGATAATGTTCTGAATCTTTTTTTCTCAGGTCCTGTTATGCTCAAATTTACAATTGCTCTGAGAGAAATCGGAACATACAAGGAGGTTCTTCGGTCACAGGTAGCGAATTTGTATCATCAAGTAAATCTGAGTGCTGCACAAAGCATGGAGTCCGCCATTAACTTGATAATTGAGTTTCTCAGGTAGAGCACATGCTAAATGATAGGTTGCAGCACATTGTCAATGTTGAGCTTCAAGACATTAAGATATAGAATCTCTTAGCCAATTGCGAATTTATCAGGTAGAATGCCTTTTAAGAAAAGGTATATAGATTAGCTGAAATGGTGATTCAATCACTTATCTGAACATAAACTGCTGTGTCATTCTTTAAGTGAATATAATGAAAGCTATGAATATGAAACCATAGGGAAAGTTCTTAAAGATTTTAATTGACAGAGACCAAGTGCTTCATGTGAACTTCCTGCCTTAAGACATTTACTCCGCTCTTGTTTACATTGTGTTTTTAAAAAGTCTGACTCTTAGCCTGAGTGATCTCATATTATTGTAGGAAGCACGAAAGCGTTTTGATAAAGCCTCCTTGGCTCATGATCAGGTGGGTATTACATTTACTGTTACTTACTGCATCATTTGTTGATTAAGAAGATCTATTTAACTGGGTTTTGTATAAACTACAAAAAAGAAAAATAATAGTTACATGCACAAGTCATCTTTGACCATGTGGTTTCCTCATTCTTGTGAAGGTAAGACGATCTGCCGTTACCAAGCAAGGCTGCAGCTACTAGTTATTAGTTTTGGAGTTTATTGTTACGAATGAGCATGTCGTGGAATGTTGTTTAAAGATCTTAGAGTTGTTTCTAGTGAATGTTTGGTCATGGCACTTAATGCCAACGTCAAGTTGTACTGCAGGCACGAGATAAGTTTCTGTCCTTGACAAAAAGCACGAGGATAGATATAGCTGCCGCCATAGAAGAGGTATTTCCCATAGCACCCTACATCTAACTTCAACAAACTCTCCAATGATATAGTTACCCATCAAGTGGATTTTGATTTCTTTAGAGATATTCCAGGAATTGCACAGTGCAAGATCCACCTTTGAACAAGCACTCTTCAATTTGGTAAGTCATTCAGATAAAGTTAAGCAGTCCACATAAATTTTCAGTTCATTACTCGAAGTTTATGTGGGGGTTGATTTATGTATCCAGGTTTGTGCGCTTTCTGTTGTTGAGGCCAAGAAGAGATATGAATTCTTAGAAGCTGTCAGTGGGACAATGGATGCCCATCTTCGATTTTTCAAGCAGGTATTCCCTATGATCATGTGATTATAACTTGTTTGATGCTTGATGGTACTTAGTCCTGAACCCAAATTCATGATCTTTTCAGGGTTATGAACTATTGCATCAGATGGAGCCTTTCATTAACCAGGTCATTTTCCCTCCTTAAACTTACAACGCCACCTTCCTACTGCACTCTGATGAGGAAATTGATCCTTGTGGACCTCTGAAGGGGAACATTAAAGCTTTTAACTTCTCTGATTACAGGTCCTGGCTTATGCACAGCAATCTAGAGAATGCTCTAACTATGAGCAAGAATCTCTTAACGAAAGGATGCAAGAGTACAAAAGGCAGATTGACCGGGCAAGTAAGCAGTCTTTACAGGGTGGCAGCAATTATTCTCCTCAAGCTGATAGTAGCCGTCCTTTCCCTAGGAGCTCACAAAAAGTGATAGAGGAAGTTATGCAATCTGCTACAACCGGGAAGGTATAGCTCTATGTGCTTAAATCTTTGATGGGTTTATGTCTGCGTATAGCAATCATCTTAGGCAAACTAGCTTGAACACAATTGTGCAGGTTCAAACCATCAGACAAGGATATCTCTCCAAACGTTCATCAAATCTGAGAGCTGATTGGAAAAGAAGGTTCTTTGTTCTTGACAGTCGAGGGATGTTGTACTACTATAGAAAACCATTCAATTGGACATGTGTAAGCCACCAGCTGGACATAGCTTATGCTGTTTTTTTCTTTCTACAGATCGCTTAACCTTGACAGCCTCGTTTCAGGCTGGAGGTAGTCAATCTTCGCTGCAAAGGACTGTTTGCATTGAAAATGGTCCCGGGTTGCTTAGTCGATTGCTATCTTCTCATCATCATGGTGGTATGCATGATGAAAAATCTGTTGCAAGTCATACTGTAAACCTATTAACATCTACAATTAAGGTTGATGCAGATCATACAGATCTAAGGTTCTGCTTTAGAATAATTTCACCAGTGAAAGTCTACACTTTGCAGGTGCTTTTATGACAGTAATGTTGATTTCTGATACAGTTTAGAACAAGAGTTTGGTCTTAGTGGAATGGCGTTTCAACAGTTCTCATCTGTATTTGCTTGAAACACAGGCAGAGAATGCAGTGGACCAAATGGACTGGATTGAGAAGATAAATGGAGTCATTGCTTCGTTACTGAGTTTTCAGAATCCTGAAAAAGTAATTCTCCAAGGTCTTCATTTCTTAGTATTTTAGATACTTCCAATAAATTGATTAGGATAATTCAGAATCATTTTTCAGCTTCTTTCTGCCAGTGCCAAGGAAGGTGGTGATTCTAGCTCTCTCAGTGAGAGTAGCTCAATAGTAGATTGTATTGACATGGATCAGAAGGAGACAGAAGAGTTCTCAACCAAAACTCTTGCCACGGGAACTCATTCATCCAAAAACTTGCAACAACAAGAACATTTAGTGAAAAGCGAAAAGCCGATTGATTTACTGAGAAGAGTACCTGGAAATGACAAATGTGCTGATTGTGGAGCACCTGGACCAGACTGGGCATCCTTGAACCTTGGTGTTCTGATTTGTATTGAATGTTCTGGTGTTCATCGTAATCTTGGTGTACATATCTCAAAGGTAATTTCATTTTTTTGTGGTTAAAACTACTTGGGTTACCACATATTAGGAGCACGTTCACTTCATTGTTTCTTAACAATGGCCTGAAAATAAACATCTGTTCCTTCCATTTCAGGTAAGATCACTGACGCTTGATGTCAAAGTTTGGGAGCCATCTGTTCTAAATTTGTTTCAATCACTGGGAAATATTTATATCAACTCAATTTGGGAAGAAATGCTGCAATCCAGCTTGTCTTCTTCTAATGAAGTGGCTGCAGGGTACGTTATTCATAGCACGTTAATGCTGATATGTTTCGTTTAATTGGCCAATGCTAATATGTTTCAAGGCTTAATGATGCAGTTTTCCGAAGTCAGATAGACAGAGACAATTCAGAATAAGAAAACCTGATCATGATGATCCTATTGCAGTCAAGGAACAGTTCATTCATGCCAAGGTATTTCACTAATCATTGCCTTTCCTTCTTTCACCCCAAACCAGTGGAATTCAATCGTCAGGATGACCGTTTCCGCCTTGCGTGAGCACAGGCATGGGGTGGACCGTGTAGCGACATCGGTTTGCCAAGCAAGCCGCGGTTGGGCTGCTGTGGTTTCATTATTCCTTTATTCTCTCTAAATTTTAGACCTGTTTCAAGCTTGCATCATAAATTTTCCCTTGCAATGCAGTACGCAGAGAAAATTTTTGTCCGCAAAACGAAAGACAATCTGCATCCCTTTTCTGTGGCACAACAGTTGCAAGAAAGCATCCACTCTAATGACATGAAAGCGGTTTACCGCCATATTATCTGCTCTGCTCCTGATGTCAATGGCATTCGTGGGTCAGCATCTTTAGGTACACCGATTAACTCTTGCTGAATGCTGTATCAAGAACACAAAGAATCTGGACATTGAGCTTTGTATTTTTTCAGGTGACTCTTTCACCAATAAGCCCCCAGAGGATTGTGCAAAGTCAGCAAATAGAATTGAAAATATAGTCACAAACGAAAATTTTGATGGATGTTCTCTGGTTCACCTAGCCTGCTTAACTGCAGATATTGGCATGGTAGAGCTACTACTCCAATATGGTGCAAATATAAATGCCTGTGATTCGAAAGGTCGGACTCCATTGCACTATTGTATTATCAGCAGAAGATCGGGAATGGCAAAATGGCTCCTTATGAGGTGCTCTCTCTTTGTTCTGTTAAAACTTTTCTCTTGCTGATATGATCTATTGTGTAAATCTTTCTCCATCTAGGCATCTAAATTACCTTCTTGTTGATTGTATTTCTTTCGAAAAGTTTATGAAGATCATTCACCATTTTACCAATCAATTCCAGAGGAGCTGATCCACAAGCTATTGACGAAGAAGGAAACACTGCTCTTCTACTTATAGGAGACTTGGCCCTTGATGACTATGACCTTCTTGCTCTGTTAAACGACAAACAAATGAATTGCTAAGTCATAGCATCAAGAATGTGGGAGTCCCAAAATCAAGATGAGGGATTATGTGTGTCATGCTCAAAATCGCGAGCTCTGTTCCAAAGTAACAGAACCTGGTATTTTGGCTAGCTAACCCCGTTTTCCAGTTTCAGAATTGAGTAGTAGTCTTGTAAACTCTGTATATAGGTTCCACTCCAAGTTCATATATTCCCCAACCTGAAGCCTTATCATATACATCAATTAATGAACATATTGTTCATGAGAATGTTAATCTAATCATACAAATTACAGTCTTATAATTCTTTTCATGATTCAATGTTTTCCATACTGTTGAACGTTAAGAGAGGTATTGCCCAGTATTAAACCAAAAGGATTCATTAAAAGGCGCATTCGATATCTAGGGTTTGCATGTGAATTGCGATTCCTCGATGGTAGCTTTGTACCATCCCGATTGCAGAGCAGAGCAGAAGAAACAGAGATGGATCGAATTGAAAGACAACGGAGCATTTTACAGTGGCACTAGCTTGCGTTGAAACGACCAAGTATAGTGTCGTATCGTCGTTTATTGGGCTTCATGACACTACCACTGGGCTTAACCTAATTAATTAGTCCACATTGAATTTTATTTTTTTAATAACAAGGAAACGAAAACATGAGTACACTAGCGCAAGGTATGACTGTACATTACGCCTGCCCTGTCCCGCTGCAAAGGGTCCCAAGACGGTAGCGGCGGCTCCTGCAAAATATGGATTCCTGGGCGGGCCATGGTTGCTAAGGCGGCCAAGGTATCGATGCACTGATTCCCTTCCCGGTGCACGTGCTGAAATTGGACCTCTCAAGTTCGGTTGAGTTGTTTGCGAATATCCGCCAACAAAAAAAGATCAGGATTAGTCAGGTGAACAGGATCAAAAAGAATGTTAATGACTTCTAAAGAATCCACGTTGAGTTTTAATTTAACATAAGTGTGATGGATTGTTTTTCATAGTATTCAAGTCTACACAAACAACTAGTTAGAGTGAGTGCCCGTTTTAAAGATAGAGCGGATTGAAATTAAACTAAATATAAAAAGTTTAAGGTTTAAAATTTTAACCGACATTAAACTGCTATAAATTTAATTAAATATTGAATAAATTTGAAATTTTTGAAAAATATTGTCTTTTTAATTAAAATTTTTAAAGTTTGATTAAAAAAGAGATTGTTAAATAAAAATTAATTTATTTATATTATTTTATAAAAATTAACTAATTAATTAATTAACTAATTGTTTTAATAACAAAAATCTCTTGGCTTACCGTTTAACCTCTTGTCTGTATTTAAAACATTAATAATAAGCTTAAAAATGAGTCGTAAAAAAACTTAAAATTATCAAATTTAAATAAATCCAATTGTTAGTTAAATATGACAAGAAGTAAACTAACCTCTCTAATGTAAAGTCTATCAAAGATGAACTCAAGATCTTAAACCCTGGGGATGCTAATTGAACCATCCTCTAGGAAACATTAGGAAAAGTTGACTTACCTTGGCCTGATTGGTAAATAGAGGATTGCATTGGTTGTTAATTGATTCTATCAACAATTAGTTAATAGTTGATTATATTAGTTGATTTAACTAGCAGATAACATCATTCGTTTATTAAAGATTTGTGATAAAATTAATTGTTTAGTATTAGCTGTTGATATAAAAAATAACTTATGATAACATAATTTTAAAAAAATTATGGCATGAATATTATATTTTTTAGTATTTCGTTGAATATTTTTATTAGAATTTAGAATTTAAATATTTAATTTTACAAAAATTAAGTTTATGACTTTAATGAAAAACATAATAATAGTAATAATAAAAATAAAAATAAAAATAATAGTTCAACGTTAAATTATCTACTAATATGAATGATGCAGCGAGTTACATCATATTAGTGTTTTTCATATAATATGTATGAATTTTATTATTTAATATATTAAAGATATTTATAATTATAGTATGACACAGATACAATATATAGAAGTTATATACTAAAAATATTAATTTGATGTGACTCTTTGTGTTCAAAAATATAATATTATAGTATTTTTAAATGTAAAATAATATTATAAAATTAAAAAATTTAATTAACCCTTTTATTATATTCTTTCAAACTTCAAAACATAATTCTACCATCATAAAAAGCAAACTTTGAAGACACACAAAATAAAAGTAGAGAGTAAAATAGAAGATAATATTGTCATTAGGCAAATAGCTAATGCCAAAAATTATACTTAAGAAGCTTTTAAAAAATTAGTTGATTGGTTAAACCAGTCAAGCCAACTTGCTCGTAACTAAACAAATAAATAACTTTTTAACATTGGTCAAACAATTAAAAAAAGAGCTTATCAGCTCCTTCCTAAACAGGCCACTTGTCACACTTAGGAGTTATGCATAGCCCAAACACCTACCCGCGAGCGATCCTTCTTCAATCTGCATGCAAAAGAAGTTGGGCTTCCCATCAAATCGTGGGATGATGACAACCTTGGAGAATTGCTAGAAGACGGTCGTTATCTGACAAACTTGTGCACCTACTCTAGTTTACTTGATCAAATTAACCGAGGATTTACCTAATTAACATGAAGTATTATACTTTGTTTTGTTTTCATTCAAAATGGTAAGAAAAATGTGACACCATTGTTACAAATTCACGGGTGCATGAATCTTTTACAGATATGGGAAGATTTTGACATAACCAGACTAATGGAAAGAGTACAGACAAGAAATGACAAGACATTGCATTTCCACGATTTGCAAAGAGGAGTTGGAGAGATAGGTACACATACAGTAATACAGTAATTGCACACGTTCAGGCAAATGACGATAAAACGAGTGTTTGGAGACGACGGGAGTTTGGAGTTTGGACCGTGTGTTTGGTCTCAATGTTCCTCGTCGTTGGGAGTTGGTGTGTAAGAACAACATTCTACTCCTACTTGTAGTCTTGTAGATGCATTATTGTATCACATGAAACTCAAAAAGTCATTTTACTAATTTTCTTTATACGAAATCATTGTCCATGCGGAGCTGAGATTGAAATTTCTTCCCACAGCAGGACTCCTGATTTATCTACAGTTAAAGGATTATAGTCGAGAAGGTCAACCTCGCCTTTGCCCACTTCATGGGTTGTGGGGTCAACACCACACTCGTGAAGGTGCTTCCAGACTTGCAATCGCTTTGCATGCACCCATCTGCTTATAGTGATGGCAATGTATCAAGTTCGGCCCAGCCCAACCCAATCGTTTACAAGTAGCAGGTTCGAGCGCAAACCCGATCGGGCCTAGAGTTCAAACCTAATAAGACCTGAGGTAGTTCGATCTAAGCTTCAGCTGCAAAATGAATTGTTTTACTCGTAAAAATTAAGCCTCGGTCAGATCGGGCCTAGGCAACTTAAACCCACGTCTAACTCGAGACCCACTTTGCAAAAATCTAAACTTGTAGGATTGGCCTATTGATTTCGGGCTGAGTTTGGGTCGGCCACATTGGGAATATATATATAACATTATTTAACATTTCTTATATTCTATTAATTTATAATAATTATCTATAAAAGACAGGCATGTGTAAAAGCTGACACGTGGCATGTGGAATATACGTTATGGATAGGCATTTGTGGGAATATACGTGACCACATTTCCTTACTTCAGACCAGAACAACGATAGCAACCACCGGACCAATCACTCTTCCACACTTTGAATGCCTCTGTACCTCTACTTTTTGACATGTATCTCACTTTTGTTGCTTCAGTTCTTCTCCCATTGACCGAGGCAGGACAGTTCTATTAAACTCATTGACATCATAAAGCAAAATAGCTAATAGTTATCTCTTGAGAAGCATCCCGTCTTCTTCCAGGGGATCCTCCAGAAGGAACAAAGCAAAGCATGTAAAGCAGTCAAATGTTGAACTAGTCTTCACACCAAGATATACTTTGGAAGTTTCGGGTTCGGTATATTCCAAGGCCACAAAAGCCATATCCAGTCCTTGCTTTGAACTTTTGACACAGACTTCAGTTTGAATGCAACGGCGAAAACCTAGAAGATGGTAGTATTTCTCGCGATTAGATCATATAAATTTAGATAATGTCACGTATTTGAATAGTTTCAGTTATTCCCGTCATCTTTTAACTAAGGGTTCGGAATGGTATCAGATAGAAAGATACCACAATGATAATATTTTCCAGGAAAGTGGATTCCTAATCGACCACACGTGTTGGATGTGAAAATTCCACATTATCTTCCCAAATCACTAATAAATTCCGAGTCTGAGTATTAAATTAATGTAGTTGAATGATGCTCTAAATAATTCGTATGAGCAAAAGAAGCACCAGCACACACCAAACCGACCCCAGCTGAATGTCACGATTGTACTGATAATATTGAAAAGTCCCGATACTTGCTTCGGAATTATTGCTGTGGTCTGCTAATGAGTAGTGGTTACATGTAATTGCTGTTTTCGTAACACGTAGTTACTATTAGGTTACTTTCATTATAAACCTGCAGTACCTCATGGTGACTACTACACTTCAAAAGTATTATCTTTTCAAAGTCAAACACTATCATAAACATTTCAAAGGTTTAGTGTAATGAAGACCAACCACAAGTAGTAAGCAAATATTCAATGTTCAGGATTGGTCTATAGACTTGAGGTTGAGGAAGACAAAAATTAGATCGTGAAAGAAAAGCTCGGCGTGCATGAATCAGGCACTGGAATGAATTGCCGCCTATCCCCCACATACGTCCCCACTCTGCACAAATTTGAAACTTCCTTAAGACTTTTACACTGACTTGTGATACACGTTTCCAATTGTAGAGAAAGGGGTCTGTTACTTTCCAACTACAATGACTTGGAAGAGGTTATTGCTCGTTGCATTATCGTCGGAGAGCGCTTTTCCATTAACTAGCAGTCGCTAGTCTTCTTTTCTATAGTTACTTAAGTCAATAAACTTTTTTTCCCTCTATAGAACATTCCTGTTATATTGGCCAAAAACTGGAAAAAAGTTAAGTGTAGCCATCTTGGAAAAGAATAAAAAAGTTATGGAAAACGTAGGAGGAGGCTACGAGCACAGTCCGCGAACTACACTACTTTAAAGAGTAGGTTGAAAGTTAAACTTGCTGGAAATGGCTTGTGAGTGTACGCGTTAAAGGCTAAATGTCTTAACCTTAGGGAGCGAACGGTCCTATTGATTACACCTTAGCTGTGTGAGGATTCGCTTTCAGGGCAGTGTCTCATTCACGACAGCTATTATTGCTTATAAGTTTTTTTTGGATGGATTTTTATATATCTTTAACATTTTGAAAGCAATCTTTATTTATGTTTTTCCGTACGCCTTGCTTCAATGACTAATTCTATTACTAAGACACTAGCAGATCTTTTAAAGCTTGAACTTTATATGGTGTTAATTATAGGCATTGGTCCTAGAAACTGCAATTATTTTTTTAAACAATTAGAAGTTCATTACATTCTGTTTAATGGGATGCTGTTGGACCATTAAATTTCATGCTCATTTTTTAGTGACCTTCACGATGCGCCTTAGGAGAAAAGTTAGTTGGATTACACGCATGCAAAAATATTAAGGCAAACATGAGTATGTAGGATCGGATTTGGTGTAAATTTTGATAGAGTCCTGAATCTTGTGGAGATTGACTCGACCCATTCTAAGGACTTGGGCCATGCTCGAATGAATGGACCAGAACTAGTGGACTTGTTGTGGAAAGCATTGGATTAGGTCGGTGTTCTATGTGGGCTTCGGTAAGATTACATTGCATCATCAGCGGATAGAGATCATTAGGAGATCTTGGATGATGTGGCGACAACTAGGAGTTAGAGTTGCAATGGGACTCAACGTCTAAAGATAGTGAAGATCTTCGAGGATAAGGATGCTAGTTTCCTATTTGAATGTAAACTCTATCTTTTTGTTATCATATAGATTTTATCTTATCAGTTAGAGTTTTATTTGGATGGGGATATCGTCTAGTTAGTCCACGTGATATGATAGAGATAGACGTACTCTTAGCATGATCTTAGGTAGTTCAGTTTAAGCAGGATTTTGAATGTAACTTGGCTTTCAAGTTAGAGTGTCTATATATAGCTCATTTGGGCTTTGCTCTCCTCATTCAGTCAGAGAGAGCATTCTTTGTATTCTTTTGAGAGAAAGTAATATAAAGGTTGGTTTTACCGCATCTCTCTTGTTTCCTTGTTGCCTTTATTTTCTTATTGCTTTTGTAGTATCGTTTTTTCGAGTGTGCGAGGAAAACACTTCAAGGGTCGTTGAAGGCTGAAGTCTTGCTTAAGCGAACTTAAGTGAGACAATCGTGCAAAGGGTGTTGGTAATCAATTTATGTGAAAGTTCAAGTCCCACAGTGACCCTTGTATCACCTGCCACTTGAACATGCAACTATTGAAACTCCTGTCACTCTTCTCTTTGGGGG
>JANZLX010000006.1:32590612-32604290 GCA_025531955.1 Erythroxylum orinocense | reverse complement strand
TTACTCCTCAGTACTCACATTTTTCATCATATTTTATTTTCTTATAGGATGATAATAATGCAAATGATATGAAGATGATGTTTTGAATGTTGTGGAGTTCACGCAAAGACAATTTGAAGCTTTAGTTATTTCAATCTTTGTTGCAGTTCTAAATTGTGAAAAATATATGTTGTCTTTGTACTAAATATTATGATTTTTATTATTCAATTTTATGATTTTTTAATACATACAAATCAAAATCTTGACTTATTATTATTAAAGTAATTTTGATCTAGAGCGTTCGCAAAAATCTACTCTTTATATTTTTTATTTAAAAGTTATATTTTTATGTGCTATACAACCCGATAGATATCCAAAAACTCAAAAAATCTAATGAATTTGAATATGGGTAGTAAATCGTAAAAATCGGTGGATATGGATACGGATATGGGTTGAGTTTTAAAAAATATATATACATATGGATAGAATAAAACCCGAACCAAACCCTATCCATTGTCATCCCTAAATGCTGGCATGTCATACATGCAATACTCGATATGTTAAATAATGCACGTGACTCGTAGATTTTTGTCTCATTTTATGATTCTACTTAATTTATTAATTTTAAATTATTTAGTACTAGTCTAATTATTTATTCTTTTCGTTTTGTATTATCTTAAAATAATTATAATTTTTAACCAACAATAAGATAAAAATTACATTAATGGGAGTGAATTTATATACCTCTCACGACACGCGCGCACACATGTTGACTTAATTCTCTTACCTAATATTATTAAACTAAATAAACATCTAGAAAAGTTCTAATTTTTCGTATGCTAAAATTTCTCGTATCATTTTTTAAGAATTTGAATCCCTTAGCCTTCTTAAAAATTCTAAGCTGTCACTTTGTTTGAATATTATTTTTAATTTTATAAAGAGTTAATTAAAAAAATCTCAAACTTTACTCAATTTTGTAATTATAGCTTGAAATTTAAAAAGTGATAATTAAAAATTCAAACTTTCAATTTTTTTTTAATTCTAGCTCAACATTAATATTTCCATTAACGTTGTTAAAATGATTTGTCACATAAGACAAAAACCTAAACACTTATATACGTAAGACCTAAATTAATTCGTTCTCGCACAAAAGGAAAGAGGGCTTAGGGTGGCAAATTAGGATTTCATTCATATTGTTAAAAACTGTATCATTGTCATCTAGCGCCAACATAATAGTGTCATTGTCGTCTCGCACTGGCATGAGAAAGTTTGATCTAGGGAATTCAAACCCGAAATAATGTAGTTTAGTTAAACTTAATTAAATCTAACAAATATAAGAATTTAGGTTTTTTGTCTTTTGTGGTTAGTCACATCCAAAGACGGAGCTACATAGACATATGTGGGGGCATTGGGCCCCCCAAGACTTTTAAAAAAATCATTTTTAATATATATATATAATAACAGAGTTATTTAAGGGTCAGTAGTGTACTGGGCCCTCCAAAATTTCAAAAAATAAATATTTGGACCCCCTATATTAAATTTCTAGCTCCGTCACGGGTCACATCAATAATGTTAATCGAAATACTAACGTCATATTAGAATTAAAAAAACTTGAAAATTTAATTTTCACTTTTTAAAATTTAAGCTATAATTAAAAAAATGAGATTTTTTAATTAATCCTTTCATAAATTATTCTAAAGAGTTTTGAATCAATTTAAAATTTTGACTTTTTGTGCTACCAAATATTATTTCAATTTAAGATCATGACCACAACAAAATAAGTTTACTACGAAATCTTAAGAAAAAAACAAGGATATTGAATTTTGCTAATATTCGACATGTTAAGTTTCAAAACTATGTTTGAAAGATAAATGATATCTTTAATCAGTGGCAAGTATAATTTAATTAAATTCTCAAAAAATTATATGAAAAATCGAAGGGATGTAGTAGTTTCGCAAACTCTTCGATTTGATTGCAATTACTTGTAAGGTTTTGCCGCAGTTACTTGTAACTGTATCTGTCGGTTACTAGATTTAAAGTAATTGTATCATTAACTGTAAATTTCTTTAGCACAAACGAAAACAAAAAAATAAAAACGAAATTAAACAGATCAACACTGAAATTTGGTAAAGCAGTTCAACACACCTTACCTATGTCTACGGAACTCTCACCTAGCTTAATACCTTTACTAAAGACAATAGTTTTTACACAAGGCTTTACTAAGCTGACACCACTCAACCTTTGACACTATCCCTCGTCCTCACTACCCATGAAAGTAATTCACTCCCAATAATACGATCACCTCGTACTAACCTCAACAGAGGATAATTCTCAACAATCTTACGAAACAAGAACAGTAAATAAATCACTCAAGTGATTAAACTAATAACTTAACACTCAAGAAAACATTTGATAAAAAAACAAGAAATAATTTCTTGCACAGTTATGAAATCAAGAGCAGCTAAATAATCACGCAGAAACACCCAGCAAGAACTTCACCAAGTCAACCACAATTCAGATGTAGAAGCTGGGACACACATGGATCAACAACACCTTCAGCTGTCTTTAGTTTTTCTTCACACTTGGTAACATTACACATAAGCCACCCTTGAAGCAATAAAAACAATAAGATCAAACAACACACGTTTAGCTCTTCCATTCACCATAACTACTCACCAGAGAAATCACTCCCCATCAGCAATAACGACTCAAGGAAAAAAAAACATTTGCAAAGATTTTCACGCAATCACAATATTGCCCAACCAACTTAGTCACATCATGCTTTAGAAAATTCTGGATTCAAGTGTTGACCCAATCAGCTGCAAAAACGTCAACAAAATCGACAACACAATGCACTGAAGGATCACTACACACAATACACTGCTGCAAGATGATCACGTGATGCTCAAGGAGGTCTTAATAAGATGGAGTTCTAACTTCATACAATATCTTATCAATTATTATCCAAATCAAACTCAATGTATCTTCTACCTTATCTTGATTTGAATTTGAAATTTTTTATTACCTTGGAAATCTAATTATCAAAAATGTTGAAATTAAATAATAAGATATATACCATATATCTTAATAATCTCCCTCATTTTCGATATTTTTGTCACAAATAGGAAACTCTTCCTAAGTAACATAATTGGACATATAGATATTGAAGTCACAAATACTCCTCCTCAATCCAGCATCAAGTTCTAAAGAACATCACAATTGTCCAATTATCCAAATTTCTCTTCCTTGGGACAAAAAGATGTCAAAAAGTAAGACGAATAGTCACACATATACCTTGAAGTCTCCCCCTGAATGAAACAATCACCAAAAACAATTTGATGTCTTCCCCTTGGGACAAAATAGTATCAAAACATATAATCATAAGAATCAACAATAGGTGCAGCGGAAGAATCATAAGCTCGCCAAGATGACAATTTACCACCATTCAAAATACCAAGAGATATACCCGAAAGAGAGAGAGATACTCATACTGATGAGAGAATTGAAGAGTCTTTGATGGAGTCAAATAGAAGTTACAATGCAAACTACCAAAAAGATTTGGCAACAATAGCAACATAAAAACTAAAGATGAATTTTTTTTTACGTCTCAATTTTCTTAAACAACAAAAAAATACTTCAAAAATGTAATGCTGACATGTCGTACATGCGATACCCAATATATTAATAATACACGTGACTCGTAGATTTTTATCTCGTTTAATAATGCTACTTAATTTATTAATTTTAAATTATTTAACATTAATCTAATAATTTATTATTTTTGTTTTGTATTATCTTAAAATAATTATAAGTGTTAACCAACAATAAAATACAAATTATATTAATGGGAGTGAATTTATAAATCTCTCACGCATGCACGCACATGCATGTTAACTTAATTCTCTTACCTAATATTGTTAAACTAAGCCTTTGTTTGGATGGAAGGAAAGCAAGGGAAAAGAAAGGAAGGGAATTGCATTTCTCTTGGTTTCTATTGTTTTGATAAAATTAAGCAAAGGGAAAGGGAAAGAATAGAGGAGAATATGAGAGAAATTTGATCTAAAAATATTTCCCACCAATTTGGTGCGAAAGGAGGGGAAATGGAAGACAAGATAACCTTACTATAAGTAAATTACCATTATATCCTTATTAAATCTAACAAGTAAAGATAAACAAGTTCTATAATCAAGGGCATAAAGGTCTTACAAAATTCTCTTCCATTCAATTCCCTCATTTGATAAATTAAGAAAACAAACAAGAGAAAGGAAATCACATTTCTCTTCTATTCTTTTCTCTTCTTTTCTCCTCAATATTTCCTTTCCTTTCCCTTGTGCAATTAAGGATCCAAACAAAGGCTAAATAAACATCCAAACAAATTCTAATTTTTTGTATACTAAAATTTCTAGTTTCATTTTGTAAGAATTTGAATCCCTTAGTCTTCTTAAAAATCCTTTAAGCTGTTACTTTCTTTGAATATTATTTCTAATTTTATAAAGAGTTAATTAAAAAATCACAATGTTTAGTCAATTTTGGAATTATAGCATTAAATTAAAAAAGTGGTAATTAAATATTCAAATTTTTAATTTTTTTCAATTTTAACCTAACATTAGTAGTTCCATTAACGTTGCTGACATGACTTGCCACATAAGATAAAAACTCTAAATACTTATACATGTAAGACTTATTAATTAAGTTTAACTAAGCTATATTATTTTAGGATTGAAAATTATGAAATCAAACTCGTTGGAATTGAAAACTTTAAATTAATTCATTCTCGCATAAAAGGAAAGAGGGCTTAGGCTGAGAATTTAGGATTTCATTCAGATTATTAAAAACTACATCATTGTCTTCTAGCGTCAATATAATAGTGTCATTGTCGTCTCGCACTGGCATGACAAAGTTTAATTTAGAGATTTCGAACTTGAAATGAAATAATTTAGTTAAACTTAATTAAGTCTAACATGTATAAGAATTTAAGATTTCTATCTTATATGGTTAGTCACATCAATAATGTTAATCGAAATACTAATGTCAGGTTAGAATTTAAAAAATTTGAAAATTTAAATATTTAATTGTCATTTTTTAAATTTCAAACTATAATTAAAAAATTGATTTTGTTTTAATTAACCCTTTCATAACCCTTTCTCCTTTAAACTTTTCTTATGTTTGTTTCTCATTAGATGGAAGAAAATAAGACCAAAAAATCCATAATAAGAAATAATAGACAAATATTAGATTTTGTTTAATGTTATTTAGATTAATGATATTTATCAAAATAATCTTTCTATTACGTAAAGATAAGGTTGTATACTAACGAATCTTCTCAAATTTAGCATTTTAGCGAGACTCTTATTGTTATTATTGTTGTTGCATATGTATGTATATATAACCTGAAGCAAGAAAATTTTCATAATGGAATCCTACAAAAACCTGAAGGAAGAAAATTTTCATAATTCTGAAACTTTGAAAAGAAAAATGACCGGTGAAGGTCAAGTCTCTGCAGCACAAGTTAAACAGCAATACGTCCTAAAGAGAGCCAACGGCACTGATAAGGGTAAATGACAACATGACTTGGCCAGAAAACAGAAAATCTCAAGTATCATGGGTCTTCTCTCTGTCTCTGTCTCTGTCTCTCTGCATTGGTACTGGTAGCTATAGCATACTACCATGGAATCCAGCAGAATCCAGAAGCACTGCTTTGATTTGTTCAGAGTGCACTTCCTGTCCTTCTTTACATTGCTGAAAAAAGGGCATAACCCAAGTCAAGTCAGTTCATAGGAAATCTAGCTTTATGTGCTAAGACTAAGTAGTATTGGCAGATACGTACCTCGGCTCGGAAGATATCCATGGCAAAGCCATTAAAACAGCTGATGACAGCTTGCTGGATATCTAGTCCAAGGTTGTCCAAAGCCCTCATGGTAGAAAGCAGAAGTCCTGGTCTGCGGCTGCAGAACATGTGGATGTTTACAGCTCTTCCTTCTCTAACTCTTACTTCAACCTGCAGGAAATCAACTAACCATCCTATAAGCTTCCGGATCGTAAGACTTGATTCAAGAAAGGCTGTTCTCAGCACAGAAAAAGGACTTACCCTTGCCGGTTGACCATTTGGACTTGGCAACGAGCTTGGGCAAAGTTTATCACTGATGCGGCTCGGCAAGGTTGATGGAGTGGGTGTTAAGGGGTGAAAACTGGTTGTAGGTGTCAATGCAGATCCAGGAGGAGTTGACTCCAATTCGTTATGGAGATCATTGATTCTTTGCAGAAGTTCCTTCAAGTACTCGATTGCATCTCCCAGGATTGAAGCCCTATCCATCTGGCAGCAAAACAAGAGCAACATATTTACACCATAACAGGTTTAGAAGCACAAGTTCAGAAGAATGAAAGATCAAAAGGCATCTTTTTAGCATATTAGATTCCGCAAATGGAATAATCTTCCACGTCAGATTTTCGAGCCATATCTTGGACAAGCCTACGAGAATATAAGTATAGATCGTGGTTTGAATCAAGAAGAGTAAGTAGGAGGTTTCTGAAAAGGGGAGGATTGGATAGTTCCTCTATGCTAAAAAGATAGTAGAAATATTGTCCCAAGTATGAGATTATATACACCACACCTGACCTAATATTTATGCAAACAGCCATAGAATTTTATCATTTCAAGGCAACTCCTAATAAAATTTTTTAAGTACCAGTGATATGCTCTTTGAAGTTTATACAAAGTATTTTAGAAAAATGTTTACCAAATATAAAAAACTCTTACCAACAAAACTTTGAAGCATAATAACATGACCATCAATTAAAAATTTTCCAGTTTTTTCCTAATCATGATATTCCGATGTTCAAGGTGGGCAGGATGTAAGGTTCACTAATATTAAACAGGGTAGCTACTTCGTTTTCTTTTAATTGCAAACACTTTTGGTAAGCAGCAAAAACAGGATTCAAAGAGATATCTCCTTTGGAAATTTGCAATAAGACTGTAAAATTCAAGACAAATAATATTATGGATATTTTCAATTAGGCTCATCTAATGTCTGATAACAAAGCATAAGACTTCAATTCCAGAAAGAATCAGAGACTCCAGTTTTACTGGTGTGCTTTCTCAACAGATCCTTTATGTTGCTACTATTACAAGACAAATCAAACCTTCCTTTTCATAGTTCATAGACAAGAGGATGTCAATGCATATAATTTAATCTCCAGTTTGGCAGTAATCAAGAGTTAGTTGGGCCGTTATAGAACAACATCTGATGACCACACTCATGCTCAAACCTAAATATCTGTACCAATTGTCATAGTCATGACATAGCAATCAAAGCAAAGCAAACTATAGAAACTTAAACATATTGGCTATGGAAGACTTAACTACATTTTAACATGCCATAAAAAAAAAAAAAAAAAGTAGAGACAGAGACAGAGACAGAGAGGCAGAGAAAGAAGTGAGTTGTAGCTAACCTAAAACAGTCTTCAGAAGAACTACATTTCCCTGCTGATAACCCGAAAGGTTATCCTTAATTTTACACACTTTAATCAGTGATCATGTGAGAGGAATTAATGCAACTTTGAAATTGAAACATGCCAAACACAAGATGAAACAGGCAGAGAATAAAGAACTAAACTTTCACACACACACACACACAAAGAGAATCATTAGAGAACTTTAAATCAAATACCCGAATTGAATTCACAAGAAAATTGTGTAAAGAGATTTCTTACTTTGCTGATCTTCGGGACAACAGACCTCAGCATGTAAAGCCTATCATTGAGCTTCTTTCTTCGCCTCCTCTCCGCCATCAAATTCTTAGCAGGAAGCCCCTTCTTCTTACCTTTCTGGTCACCACCACCACCTGTAATGCTGCTATTTGCATTTGAGCTATTCCCACCATGCTTACCAATCTCCTCCAACTTATTGTTCTCTGTTAACTCGTCAGAATCATAATTCAAAGCCGAACCATCCATGCTTATGTCCTCAGTCTTACTACTTTCTGGTATTAACCTCTTATTTTCATTCTCTTCGCTCAATTGAGTCATTTCTCCCTTTCCTTTATCTCTCTCAATCCTGCTTAAAGCCCCCAAATTTCCTCCACCATCAGCTAGGTTCTTCCTCAAAGCTGCTCTCTTTTGGAACAAAGTGGGTTGTGCACCAGTTGAAGGGAATGTTTCGAGAGGCCTCAACATTTTAGACCTATTCAAAAACAAATTGTTTCCTGGATTCTCATCAAAACCCCTCAAACCCGTGAACCCAGGACCATTATCAGACAGTTGGAGCAAACGGGTTGTAGAGAATTGTGGATCAGCACACAGACTAGGAGTTATAATTTGGTTATGTGAGTTCAAATCAGCGAAACCACCCAAAGCTCCATTTCCTCTGTTCAATAAAGTTGATGCATTTGCAGTCGTTGCAGGTGTTGCTTGGTTATCAAGGAACCCAATTTCCCCCAAATCGAACCCATGCTCTAAAGGGTTGTTAGAGACTCCATTAAGGAGTGAAGTTAAGTTAGGCTTTGCTTGCAAAAAGTAGTGAACTTGAGATGGGTCTAGATTGTTAAAAACAGAGGATGACGGTGAACAAGAAGATGATGAATCAACGGGGTGCAGCAACAGATTATCAGCGTCACCAAGATTTGGTGAATATGCGATGTCTCTGATACTATCTTGGTGGTTTTGAATTGAAGCATTACTAGTCACATACCATTCATCTTCTACCTCAAGCATGGATTTGAACGTAGAAAGCGTGCCCATTTCTTCTTTATTCCCCATCAAACCACAGCTGCTGTTAATGTCGTTATTGTTGTTGTTGCTCGAGTCCTGCTCGTCTTTATCCTCCAACCAAGTACTGCCGTTTAGTCTAGAAAGCATGTTTCTTTCCTGGAAAATTGTTATTTTCTCGGGAAAGTTGTTGAGCAAAAGAGGAGAAAAAAAGGGATGGGGGGGAAGTTAAAGGTTAGGGAGGGAGACAGAGCAAGCCTGACGTTGCAAGAAGGGAAAAGGCAATGGCTTTTTTCGAGCTTTTGGTTGGAAGAAGAAGAGAGAAAAAGGTGTCAATTTTCTGAGACAGACAAGACACGCTACTATGCCCTCGGAACGTTACAGTAATCACTACTCCATTCTTGGCTCTATGCGGGGATTTCTAGATAACAGCAGTCAGCACAGCAGGTCCACACACACCTCTCTATAAAACATTCTTAAACTGATGCACCCTACCTAGAAAGAGGAGATGAGGGACCAATTAGTTGTTATTTAGTGATGTTTTATTATCTATTAAAATAAGAAAAAAGAGAAAATTCAAACTTTTTGCAATTGATAAAATAAAAGATTAAAGCTTTAATCAGAAAAATTTTAATTTATTTATTTTAATTTATAAGAAAATATTTACCAATTAATTAATAAACTTATAATTTTTAATAAAAGAGTTATTAAAGTCAATGCATTAATTAATCAATTTTTTATAAAAATAGGTTAATTAATTAATATATTAATCAATTTTTAATAACAAAAATTATTAAAATAAATAAAACTAAAAAGTAAAAATTAAACTATTCATAATTTTATAATTAAATCAATTAATAGGTTTTTTTTGTAACAAGAAGGAAAAACAAAATTACACGATTCTTTAAGGGAGATTAACCGATGTCATATTTTCTATAAGGATATCAGTGCACCTAAAAGGGGCACTATCAAAAGTGATGACTCCGATGCCACTTTTGACCACGAGAAAATTTAGCTTGAGAACCGTGCCACGAAGCTCTAAGATTTCAAACTAATTGAAGGTTCCATGGTTTTAAAAATCGGACTGGCCGGTCTGAACGATTTGATTAGTGACTGGTCGATTATCTGGTTCGATTTAACTATAAAAATCGGTATGCAATTGAACCAATTAAAACCGGTCAATTGATCAGTCGGATCGGTCACCGATCCGACCACTGATTTAACTAATAATTAATAGTTGAATCGATCGAATCGGTCAAATCAATAATCAATAAAACTTCCAATTCAATGACCTATCCGGATTTGTTCTGAAAGGCTCGAATAAATTTCTCATAGTTTTGCTGGGAGCACAATAGGTTAAATTTTTTAATAACCAAATTAAAAAATTAAACAGTTGAAAAAGTTTAGAGAAGTTATTTAATGATTGCTCTTTGTGTTGTATCGAAATTTGTGTAGCTTCCCAATAAATCTTCGACAGTGCATCATAATTATGTAACGGCTTTAATTATGTATTACTTTAACGAAACAAGCATAATCTCGTGTCATCTTTAAGCGACACCGTTCTCAGGTTTTCTATTCATATTCTAAAATGGGCAGCGTTTCTTTAAATTGGATAGCTTGAAATCGTTATTTATTCGATTCGTATTAAATAAAAATTTATTTATTTATTTTAATTTATATTAATTTATTAATCAATAAAAATTAACTAATTATTTAATAAGTTGATCAATTTTTAATAATAAGAGTTATTAAAAATTTAAAAATTAAACTAAAAATTTGACAGTTCAAAATTTTTATGGCTAAATTAATTGAACCAGTTGAATTTTTTAATCATTAAGAATTAAGTTACCAATTTAACCATTTGTTAAGAAAAAAAAGTGAATTTTTGTACTATTGTCTAATTTTAAGATAATTGATTTATTATAATTAATTTAATTTAAAAATTTATCAAATATAAACGTAAATTTAATCAAATTTGAACATTTGAGTCTAAATTAAATTAAATTTAAATCAAATCAAACTTAATTGCATTAAAAAAAACTAATCTATGATCCTAAAACTCTCCTTGTAACAATTCACATCTTGGAAATGCTCTTTCCCTGTCTCCTTTGAATCCAGATCTTCTGTCCAATATTATGGTGTTTTATTATATCCAATAAATCTCAGCCATTTATTTACGTGGGTCTCACATAAGGCCCGCGTGAGACCCGTAAAATAAATGACTAAAATTTCATGAGATAGAATAAGGCAGAATAAAACTGAACAGAGGATCTGGACTCGTCTCCTTTGTGCTTCATGTTTAAGTGTGTATAAGTGGCATAGAATAATGTTGACTCTGGAACAAAATGGTTGGTTCATAGCTTTCCTAAGCCAGCATTTCTTACTATATTAAGATTCTATATGGAGACTGTGACCTAATCATGGCTTCAAAACAATCTGAATTGAAGTTACAAGGATTGAGGTGTTTGTTCGATTACAACTTTGGTTAACTTTTCTGTTTTGAATACAACTCAACTAGCTAGTGGCCATTTATGGTTAGGTAATCTCCATTTATTTTCCAGTACCAGACGCATCTTTCTTTCGTCACCACCTAAACATGGGCTGCATTAATGGCAGGTAGTGACAAAAGCTTTGTATGAACGAGTATGGGCCGCATATGTATCATCTGACGAACTAAGATTTCCAAAGCAGCTTCTGGACGATGCTATTGGCTGCCTAGAACTAAATTAAGATAGTGTGCAGTGTGCTTCAGATGGATGAGCTTCACTGGTTTTGGTTCTTTAATTAGTTCAGAAGCTGTTCTTAAGCTAACTAAAGTTACTTCAAGTTTATTGAGTCAGTATCAAAATCTTTCATGGATAAGATTGAACAGTTCAGAATTATCCATGAACTACAGATAATAATCAACAGGAGACTTTTAAATTATGAGTTAAACACAGGAGTACAAAGTCCAGAGCTTGCAAGGATTTTCTGGGAATAACTGCAGATAACGAGGGTTAATGCAAAAGGGTCACCCTTCCCCGAGTATCTCGTGAAGCCTTTTACTCCACCGCACCTAATCCAATCAAAAAATTTAACTCTCCTGGGCCCAAAAGAAGCAATCTCTCCTTTTGGGATTTGGTTTCCTCCTCTTGCTCCACACTAGTCTAGCTTGCACTGTCCTTTCTACAGCTATATCTTCTTTCCAATGTTTAAAGATGACAGATATAAATCTTCTGATAATTATACAGTACAGACAGATTATCCATATACACACCTAGTTGTTGTTAAACCAGAAATGACTCCATGCAAGTGGGAATAAAAGACCACATATCATAATGTCAACTTCCATGAAAATTGAAGCAAGTGTGGAAGTGAAGAAAAGGAAAGAAGGGTAATACCATAGAATATTAAATAAGTTGCAAAGCTGTTGAGCTTAATTAATGGAACTCATGTATCCCCGTGAACGCGAGGGACACAAAGAAACGCCCTTGGTTTTAGGTTATCCGGCCCGACCCTCTCATTACATTACAGGCAACCAAAATGTCATTGGCTATTGCAGAGACTATTACATATCTGAGAAGGACAGTTCCGTAACCATCAAAGTCACGATGGTCTTAGGTCAGATATTTGCAGCTTGAGCCACAAGTTCACGTCAACACTTTTTACCAGTCGAAGCTTCAATCTTCCGAATCGCAGAGTTGATACATGAGCTGTTTAACTTGCATAAAATGTGTTTAAGAGACGTGTGGTAGGCTCAAGGTACCTAAAGCAGCTACCAGGATGTCCATTTTTTCCTGTCTTAACTCTCTCTCACGAATCTCAGTCAATGACGGAGCCCGTAATTTAAGATAGGAGGATCCAAGAATTTTTTTTTTTAATTTTAGGGACTCAATACACCACTGACCCTTAAATAACTATATCTTTATATATATATATATATATTTAAAATAATTTTTAAAAAAAAACTTGGAGGGCCCAGTGACCCCCCAAGTATGAATGTACCTCCGTCATTGATCTCAGTCATCTATATATATTTATATGAGTCTTATATAAATAAATGGCTGAAGTTCATAGGATAGGATAGGATAAAGAAAGGAAAAAATAGACAAAAGATTTGTCCCTTAAAGCAATCATCTCATGTGCAATGGAGAATAAAAGAGATTATAATATTAGGAAAGATGAAATTTTAAAAATATATAATAATTTATTAGTTAACAAATTATTTGCTTGATGGTTAATTACAATATTAAATTTATGTGATTTTATCTTATTTTATTTCAATTTTTATGTTTTGAAAATATTGTTTCTATCTCACAACGAGAAAAATAACATTACAAAATAGTCCTTTAATATATTGTACTGTATAATTTATAAATTTACATCAACTATGTATTAAAAAATTATAATAATAAAATTTTAAAATAATAACAATTTATTTATTTATATTATTTTATTTTCACATTTTTATAGATAAATAATATTATTTTGAAGAAAATTTTCAAAACTACATTTTTTTAAAAATTACCTAAAACGATGATTGTTTCTTAAACATACAACTACAAACGATGTCATTTTACAATTGAAAGGAGAGGAAAGAGCATCAAATCGATCCCCTAAACTCGAGCTTAATTAAAACTTCGATTTAACTAAACGAACCTATTAACTTCAGTTCAAACTGAACCAAACCCTGAACTAACTACCATCCCTACTTTTTGGATTGGATAAACATATGGTTAAGTTAGGCCCAAGTAGTTCCATAAGGTTCTTAGGGGCTGTTTGTTTCTGTTTTTTCTTTTATTTTTTTGTTGTTGTTTTTGTAAAAAGAAAAACAGATAAGTAAAACGTGTTTGGTTTACTCTGTTGTGATTTTTTATTTTTAACAATAAAAAAATCACAACAGTTTTACAGAAACCAGAAAACATCGTTTCTCTAAATTTTGACAACATATTTTCTTCAACAAAAAAACAACATATCCTTATTATCTATCTTGATTAATAATAATAATAATAAAAGT
>JANZLX010000006.1:32566762-32579509 GCA_025531955.1 Erythroxylum orinocense | reverse complement strand
TATTTTCCTAAAAGATAACTAATTACATGGAGTTCATTTTCTGCAAATCCTGCTTGGAGTGTGCTGTTGTATTTTGCTCTATGAAGATTCTTTGGATGCTAACTATGTGCTTTTAGTTCTCATTTTTCCTTGGGTTGGTCGTATACTTTCCTTGAATCAAATTGTCTTAGTTTTTTAAGTTAAAAAGTCCCATGGGTTATCATTGACTCTTGAAGAGTTGTGTGTTGAAAGAATATCTTGTCATTGACCTTGAGAGGTGCCTAATAGAATAATTTCTTTTTCCCGTTAAAAAATTACCTTGTCTAATGAATATTTCTATTCTTGATTCAGTGATCGTTTTCTGCCTGACAAGGCGATTGACTTGATTGATGAAGCTGGTTCTCGTGTTCGCCTTCGACATGCACAGGTGTGTTTTGTTTATACACTTGCAGTTAGGATGGCAAAACGTTGGTTGTTTATCTACTTCAATCTCGATGTGGTAGGTTCCTGAGGAAGCTAGGGAGCTGGAGAAAGAGGTTAGGCAGATCACAAAGGAGAAGGACGAAGCTGTTCGTAGCCAAGATTTTGAAAAGGTAAGACAGATATTGCCACTTCTTTATGCTTTCAATATCTATTTGGGCCTTCTATAGTTTTTGAAATTTACTTTAAAAGAGACAGTGAAAAGCTAAGATTTTTTTGAGAATTTACTTTAGTTTTAAGACAATGAGGACTCATTTATTGGGATTATCATGAGTTATTCATTTGTTGTTTGCTCTTGTATATTTCTTCCTTATCTTGGTTTATAATCCATTTAATTGGGATACGATGATTAAAATCTTAAACAGGCTGGAGAATTAAGAGACCGTGAGATGGATCTTAGAGCTCAAATAGCAGCTATCACAGAGAAAGGCAAGGAAATGAGCAAAGCAGAGTCTGAGGCAGGGGATGAAGGTCCTGTTGTCAATGAATCAGACATTCAACATATTGTGTCATCATGGACTGGCATTCCTGTTGAGAAAGTATCAACTGATGAATCTGAACGCCTTCTTAAGATGGAAGAGACACTTCACATACGAGTCATTGGGCAGGATGAGGCTGTGAAGGCAATTAGTCGAGCTATTCGTAGGGCTCGAGTTGGGCTGAAGAATCCCAATCGGCCAATTGCTAGTTTCATCTTTTCTGGTCCAACTGGTGTGGGTAAATCAGAATTGGCTAAAGCACTTGCTGCCTACTACTTTGGCTCTGAAGAAGCCATGATCAGGCTTGATATGAGCGAGTTCATGGAAAGACACACAGTCTCCAAGCTTATTGGTTCACCTCCTGGCTATGTTGGATACACTGAAGGGGGTCAATTGACCGAGGCTGTTCGCCGTCGTCCTTACACTGTGGTACTATTTGATGAGATTGAGAAGGCACATCCTGATGTCTTCAACATGATGCTTCAAATTCTTGAAGATGGAAGGTTGACTGACAGCAAGGGTAGGACTGTGGACTTCAAGAATACTCTTCTTATTATGACTTCAAATGTTGGAAGTAGCGTTATTGAAAAGGGAGGACGTCGGATAGGTTTTGACCTCGAATATGATGAGAAGGATAGCAGTTACAATCGGATTAAGAGCTTAGTGACTGAGGAATTAAAACAGTATTTCAGACCAGAATTCTTAAATAGACTAGACGAGATGATTGTGTTCCGTCAGCTCACCAAGTTAGAGGTAAAGGAGATAGCTGATATAATGTTGAAGGAGGTGCTTGAGAGGCTAAAGGGTAAAGATATAGAGCTGCAAGTAACAGAAAAATTTAGAGAGAGGGTGGTTGAGGAAGGTTATAATCCTAGCTATGGTGCTAGGCCTTTGAGGAGGGCTATTATGAGACTACTGGAGGACAGCATGGCAGAGAAAATGCTTGCAGGGGAAATCAAAGAGGGTGATTCAGTTATTGTGGACGTGGATTCTGATAATGATGTCATTGTCCTCAATGGTAGTACTGGTGCTCCGGAGAGTTTACCAGATGCATTATCAATTGTGTAGACCAGATTCCATTACTAAGAATAACTTCTCATATGTTGTTTGTACCTTCAATTTAATTTTAGATGAGGCTATAGAGTCGGTTTCTTTTCGCTTGAAAGGACAACTTTGCAGTAAAATTGTGTTGCTGCTGGCTTCAAGGCTGTATTCGGTACAACATAAGTGGTAGGTGGTAGGATCCTCTTTGGGTTAGCTTTTCAGTGTAAGCTGGTTTGGTATGTGTAAGAATGGAAACAAAGAATTTTGCCTACTTTGGTCATTCTTCAATTGAGAGACTTACATTGTCACAGGAGGGACATCTGCATACTAAATTTAGAAACTTGTTTACGATTTTACTTTTCTTAGGTTCGATGTATGCGATTATGCTTTGGGTTTATGTCGGTGAATATAGTTCCTTCATCTGATACTTAACAATTGAATGAGTGTGTAGGCCATTGTGTAGGGCAGTAGCCAAGTATGACCTTTCTATCTCGAGACAATTAAGTTATGCAGAAGTGTGGCAACTGACTTTCTGAGCACTGGATGATCAGACAAATCTTGTTCCAAGTCATATTTTGCTTGACATCTATCACTGATGTAAAAACAAGTATGTAGTGTCCCGCGCATGTTCCCTGAATGATCTACATTTGACCTTCTAACTATGATTTTAGACGCCATCAAGCTCAACTCATTGTCGACGTTTTGGGGCTAAGAGCAAAATGGACGGTTCAAATGTCACAATTCTTCGGTATCTGAGTGGGTTTGCCTCTGAGCGGCACTGACGCTCCCACCCCGGGTCATCTTTAGTGCTTCCAAAGCCTTTTGTATTTCCATTGTCATGGCACTGTCTACACTTCCTGATGAGAGCTTCTTGTGGGATTTCTGCAGGTGAAGCTTAAGTGAGCTGCTGCTCAGGCCAGCATTATTTCCACAGATGGGACAGACTTTCATCATTGGCTTCCGTTGTTGCCACTCCATGGATACCTTCCCGTGCAACTTTCGGTCAAGATCCAGTAATGCTTTAGCAAAGCCATCATTAGGCTGAGCTCGGCGATGAACTCTTCTCAGGGTGTTCCATGCCTGTAATAAAGTGAAATTCCTGCATCAACAACAAGTGCTCAATGGGCAGACCAATGGTATAGTAGGCATCAACTGTATTCTAGGTTTCATGTTTTAAAGAATATTGGCACCTGTGCCATAAAGAGTGGTCATTTTCTCTAGCCAAGTAATCTGTTTCATTCACTTACTTCCTGAGCATAAGATAAGCAATCACCAACGTCGCACTTCTACTTTTGCCTTCGAAGCAATGAACAAGTACCCTCCCGCCTTTTGACTCAACATGATCAATGAAATCAGAAGCTTCTTCAAAGATGCTGCTAATATTAGAATCTTCGTTGTCATATATCTGTCAAAATGAAGCAGATACTATTATTGATACAAAATATGAACCAGGTATGCTAAGACAAAAAATGCTCAGGAGCTTGTGATACGTATTACCACAGCATTACCAATTTCTGTTCAAATGTGATTACGGCAAATATATAATGATTCTTCTATAAGATTTTACTTAAAAACCCAGAAACAAATTCAAAAAGCAAAAACTTGCTAAAAATCAGGGTAAATTGAAATACATACGATTGAATTTTGAATTATTTGTCTTGTGCTCCCGACATTAAAGAGGGATTTGGAAAACCACAACACATAAGATATAGTCAAATGTATCTTACAAGATTATTTCAGTCCTCAATCTGCAAATGAGAAAATATATTTTCCTAGACGGTTGGACACTATAAGAATGAAGAGAGGAAATAAAAGCACTTACTGAGTAATTTTTGTATTCAAATAAATCAGGGTACTGAGTATCTGACTGTCCGATTTCATTGGCACATAGGCATAATATATGAGTAATACCCAGATGTTGTAAAGTGTAAACAGATCTGGCAGCCAGGGCTCCCCCAATGAACAAGCTATTTGTGATTGACGATGGTCTCTCTGTATTTCCAGCCTCAGAAATCAATGATATCCTTTCAAGTATGTGCTCAAGTCTGACCTGCAAGTTACAATGAAATGGTAAATTCAAAACGGATTTAACTTACATAAGGAGTATCTTTTTTCGACTGAAATAAGTACAAAGAGTTCTATTTCATTGGCACGTTATCCAGGTCCCAATGGATGCATTACCTTCAACTCATAAGCATCAACAACACAGGTATTATCACTGCCTTCAAAAAATCCTGTATTGAAATTGTTCTCTTGACAGAGTTTGACGACATCATTCCTTAGCATTTCATTCCATTGTTCCAATTCCTTGTTTGATTCTGAATCAATCTGTGCAAAATTAAGAGAAAAAACACATCAATAAGACATCAAGACAGTAAAATATTTATCACGTTAAAAAATTAAGCTGTTGAACACGACGTTTATTATTCCTAAAGGCCGCCACCACAGGCATGCTGTTAATTGATGGTTCTGGCAAAAATGTAGATTTCAGTCTCATGAACAAACTTTGCATGAAAAAATGTCAGAAAGGGTAGAACTGCCTCTGAATTTATCATCACATGACACATATTTCATATTAGTTATTAACCAAATTCCAAATAGTCAAACTACTAAATTCCATGTGCCATGACCCATCTCCTTTAACATATCAAGTATAAGATAAAAAGATGAAACATCTTTAACATACCAACCTTGGCAAATTTATGGATGTCGCGAAGCTTTGTTGTCAATCGCAGGCTACGAATAGGCTCCCCACTCCCCTTGGAGGACTTCCCATGCCAGTTTTCCCTTGACATGGGAGAACTGAATTCTGAGTTATCTTTATTCCCTGAGGGTGATGGCCTTGGAGCTGTTCGATGCAACTCTGAGTCACTTAAATCCAAATTATTTTCATTAAGGAACCGGTCTTTACTCTGTGGAGAAGGACAACTAACAACCCCATGCAGAGGTGAGTCAGGAACCATAAGATCATCTTTGTCAAAATCACCAGATGCTGATTTGTTTGTGATATTCAAAAATGCTCGTAATAAGCCATCCAGTTTTTGGTGAAGTGTGATAAGGAATATATGGAAACCTTGGAGATCCCTGAGAGCAGCGCGAAACCCATTACGAAATTCCTGAACAACTGCAATCATTTCTACTGACCAGGTACTAGTCGTGTCACTGTTTTCTACTTGAGGGGCTCCTAATTTTCCTCCTGTTATTTCATATAATAACTTAGACGAGTAATCAGGGCAGTTAAAAAGCAACTCAACCAATTTAGGATAGTTTGCCTGGTCATTTGCTCGTTTTCCAGCAGGAGGCCGGCGAGGAACACAAGAGTCAATGGCCACAATGTGAGAATTATGTGTATAAGATGACAGTGATTCATCTGATAATGAGCTTATGCTTTTCTCACTTAGTGGGGATTCTGTGATGTCAGAAAGATCAGACCTTTGGGATACCAATCCAGGGTTATGACAGTTCAACCTGCTATCCACTGAGGCAGCCCTTCTTTCCTTTTGGAGAGCTCTAATTACCCTTGGTCTGTATCGCTTAATTGCAGAACTGAAAGCATCTTCCAGCACATTGACATTAGTTGAGATCACTTTTTCAGCCAACAGTAAATTTGCCGGATTTCCACGCCATCTGAGTTCACGGCAAGCAAATCTATCTTCATTTCTGATAACAAGATCCAGCACCAAGACCCTGCCAAGTGCTGCTGCAATTCTTTCTGCAGTTTCATGTGACTCAAATGTGATTGGATTTTCCAATAAAGGGGAACCATGAACATAACTGCAAGAACAGAGTAAAAGGACCTTCAACCACTTGAACAAATAATACAAGTAGCTCATGAAATGTGTTAAGAAAACTTAATTAAGAAATTGAAGCAAGAAATCTGTATGAATACCAATTAATTTTTCCATCATTCAAACTTTAAGTTTTAACATTACACACTCCGGCATAACGACTAAAAGATTATTTAACCTGACCTCCGTCAACACCTGTCACCCAAAAGAGAGCAAAAGGGAAACAGAGACATGCACACATTCTCAACAAAAAAGGTAATCATAAGAGACTTTTTCTTTCATAAGGGTGCAAATGAAAGGAGCGGGAACTTTGTAACTCCAAATTCTAAGGCTCATTTTCAATTTTACCTCATCAAGAAAAGGCATCGACTAAGATCAAGAGCTTCCAACAGTTCTGAACATGTCACTTCACCAACTTCATCTCCTTCAGAGATAGCTGCATCACGTGCTTTCTCTGCAGCTTCTTTGATCTGAAGCCACTCCGTGCTGCTATTATGAATGACCCTAGCCTGCAGTCCACAAACAAATCATGAAAGATCTAACTTCTAAAAGATGAGTAAGTACGTTGGACACACTACTACTGAAATTAACATTGTAACCTGTGGACTTTGCACACCCAACCACTTTGCAAATTCATAGCCAAGACGTTCTGATTGTGTAGCCATCCTTGAAGATGAAAACTTTATGACAGCTACTGCTTCCTTAGGATTAGCATCATCACTTCCAGGTTGGTTGAACAAGGCAAAGAAGACAACCCCCCCAGAATTTACAGTCACCTACACTTAACTGAAGAGAACTTGAGGCAGTAGAACAGATTGCAAATAATTGAAAATTTAGCACTTCATTCTATAGTGTTGTACCTCAATAACCACTTCATAGGGATAGAAAACGTGGCACATTTAACAGTTTGATATTTTCAGATCATATACCTCAAGGGCTTTGTTCATGTCATCCTCAGACTGATCAGTGCTGCTACTATGTTCGGTGTGGTGGAGAGAAGAAAGCATGTCCCAGGAAAAAGAGTTCGACTCAATGTCCAGAGTAGCAGCTTTACCAAGCCTTTCCCACAAATTGATCTCTGGAGCTTGCTCAGGATGTGGATCACTTTTTGAATCAGTAACTAATTCTTCATCACTGCAAGGAAATAATGGTAGGAAGAGAAATGTAAACAGCTGAGCACCTCAAGCACCTTAATTAGAGCACATCATAAGAACCTGCTACCATACAATTCTCCAATACTATCCTTTGTTTATTTCCAGGACAAGGTTTGCACACCAATTGTTCTAGCCCCACCAAACAGACACATACTTAGAAAGGAAGTGATAACATTTCGTCTCTGCATGGTCATGTACTACTATTTCTGACAACAGTCAGACCATCTGAGTATCCATGCAGAAACATAAATGGGAACATGTGTCAAACTTGTACCAGAGTAAAACTTCCAGCCTTCAAGAATTTCCAGTTTTTTATTTGTATTTTCTCTGAAAACCCATATCTTAACTCCCAACACTTGGCATCTCTAACTCCAGAATTGGCAGCAATACCAAGCATGGCATATATCCAAAAACTGAACCCCTGCTGTCTTAAACAGGTGAACGTGCAGGCATTTCCATAGAAGCAACAGCATTATAGATATTAAACATTTAATAACTAGCCATTTTTATGAAGATGTAATGATAAAATGGAAGTTGGTCAGAGAACCTGGAGGGCATATCGTCAGGCCTCAGAGGGCGGTGGGGGAATCCAGATGATCGGTATCTCCCACTTCTTTTACGTACCAACTCCACCCATTGGGTGAATCTATATGCTGGACCCGATGTAATGTCCCCCAACATATACAATAACTGCAACTTCAATATTCCCAAGATCAAGATCATGTGCACATTACACGCATAATCAATGTTTAATTGTCAGATTCCAATATACAAACTTCATGCATAATCAATCTCTAAATTGCCAGATTCCACAACAGTCTCTCTGGCACTCGTAAAACACACATAAAGATGAAACCTAGAGATTTAACGGAAAAGAAGAAAACTTTACCCGAGAAGTGACTGTAAGTGGCAAAGGGGTGTCCGGTTCGTCAGATCCCAGGTCCAGTTCTCTCTCTTCTTCTTTCTCCTGCAATTCCCACATACGAATTCATTCATAAACAACAATAGAAGATGGATCTTTACAATGAGAATGCGCACCAAATCTGACGGGTTACAAAACCCTAACACAACCTTTATGGGGGATTTTCCATCAGAAATTGGCATGGCAACAACAGAGAAATAGGGGTAATTATGAGATGGGATTGTTCAAGTGGGGAAGCACAAAAAAGGCTGTAAAGATGATTATTGTATTGCGAATTTACCTGGACCTGGAGACTACCAGTACTACTGTTGATGATTGTTAAAAGAGGGTCATCCTTTTGCTCTTTGGCCATGTTCTTTTTTTGTTTTTGTTTTTCGGCTGTTTCCTTTATAAAGATATTGTTTTTCAAGATTAGAAGTAGCGTAGTGATACTGGATACAAGTCAAAAATTGGAGAAAGAAAATGGGACAGTTGCTTTATTTGGATTTTGGAGAGTGTGTCCGCTTTTCCAGGTAGTGGTTCATGGCGGTTGATTAGCTAAATGGAAAAGTTTAAAAGAGAGACCCGCAAAAGTATAGAGTAAGAACTAGATGGAGTGTATTACTAACAAAGTATACAACATGCAAAATCATTTTTTGAGACCAAAAGTGGGAAGTGTAAGCTTGATTGGCTTTGGTGCAATGATGACTCACACTCTCTTCTGCCAGGTTGTCAGTCATGCTCAGCGATGGAGTAGGCCATAGGACACTGGACTGGAGACACTTTTGCTGCTCCAATCAGCAACTGTGTAAATCACCTTCAAAAAGTTGATATTTTAGTCTGGATTGTGCATGAAGTCAATCAACTTAATATTGGGTTCGATCCCACCTAAAACAACAACGAGAATGAATCAAGATCCCACCTAAAACAACAATGAGATTGAATCAAGATAATTGATGGGCTAACATTGCTGATTGTTATATAGGGTTATGAACTGGTTTTTCCTGGAGCCATTCTGATTGCTAAAAGTATGTTAAAAGATTGATATAGTTTTGGACAAAGAATATAAAACTTACCAACAAACCTTCAAATTCTGTGTTAAAAAGTCTGTTTACTCATTTCACCTCTTTTTTTCCAGTAATCGAGTAAATTCTTTTTCTGTCATAAATCTCATTTCGCACTTAAAATGATTAGCCCCTTCTTAAAGTCATACAACTCCCTTTCTTTTGTTAATATCTACCTTCCTTTTGAGTTTCTTGATCTACCTTCCTTTTGAGTTTCTTGATGATACGTTCCCCACTCTTAAAAAGTAATAGAATTGGTAACAAATGACAGAAAATTATGAGCATTCTCTCCAACCATTCTTCTGGCAAGTCCATTAAACATCTGAAGACCCTTCTCTTCGCATTTGTATTCTTCGAGAAACGTAAATTGATGATGTACCTTTCCCTTGATCTAAAATGTATAGACACTGTATTCCACACTGAGGTGCAGAAAAGCAGAAGGGCTATGATCCATTGTTGGTGGCAACAAGAAAGCACTGATTTTTCTTCGCTCACAACACACCTTATGAGGTTTCTAACATTACATTTGACCGCAATGACCTTCAAGAAAATGGTTCCTTTCTCTTTCAACAAGCAAAGAATGTTTTAGAACTATAGACAATCCAATATGTACACACAATTTCAGCACCACATATCTGCATACACTAAAACATTTCTGGTAGATGTTTGCCTTCCAGGAAAGATTTGAACAGCATCAGTGATCTCTCAGGCTGCGAGAACGGAGCTTCATGAGAAGCACCTCTTATGGTAGCAAATGACAGGATGTTGCCATAAACTTGAGTCCACCCGCCAACCTGAATAAGAGCAGTAAATTAGTTTCTGATATAAATCCTCCATTCATGGACCCTTTACAAGAATTTACCTGTTTTCCGTTGAACCAGGTTCTGTAAGGTACACTTGTATTCAATCCCAACTGCTTAGCCAGTTTATGTACAAGTGTTCGGCTACCAGTCAATGGGATGACAGAATCTTGATCTCCGCTGTATGGTTCTTCATGTTATGAATTGCAACACCTCAGTAATCTTATTGAACTATACAAGTTTGTTTTCTGAATTTACCTATAAACCAATACAGGAATCCCAGCCTTAATAAGTGACCCAACAATAGAGATTGTTGGCATCTCAAGGTTGAGCACCTCATAGTCCAGAATGCTGTGATCAAGAAAGTAAACAGAAATTTTAACATAGCACTAAATAAATTGGTTATGCTGATAAAATTTGGCGTTCATTTCCTCATCTCAGTTGTTAGAAAAGAGAATTACTAGCTGCAAACTTCCCATCTGCGAACTCCAACTAGTCTAGCACCTAGAGCCTTTTGAACATCCTTCCTGTTCAGATAAATGACAATTTCATCTTCCACACACACATCTATCTTGCTGGAATGTTGCTGCTGATATAAGATCAATAAGAACATGTAATCAGGCTCACCTAACAAGAATGTGAACCACAAAGGTGAAAGGGGAATTTCTTGCAGGGAACACTTGCCTGTGGACTTAAGATCTTTGATTGAGACAGCACTGATGAAATACAAACATCGAGGGTAACATCGTACTTGTCGATAAACCGACTCGTTTCTTTGTTAACTTGGCTCATAACACGTGAACAAATAGGTGAAAGAGAATCTCTGTAATATTCACTCACATATCTCGAGTAGTTACAAGCCGAAGTGAACAATCTGTATGTTGAATCTGATATTAATCCATGAGACCAGAAATATTCCGCTCTTGAATTGAAGTCTGTGGCAAATTCTAAAACAGGATTGCCCAGCTGAAAGAAGAGAAGTATACATTAGTCAAATGTTTTTGCAGACTTGCATAGAAAATCAAACGCAGGCATTTTCCAACTTTAATGTGTTTAGTTATTAATATTTTTCAATTTGTTTCAACTCAGAACAAGTTTCCAGATCCAAGTTCCGTATAATTCAAGTTAATGAAGTAGTTCTTACTGCAATTCCTTTCAAATTGAATATCTTCTCCTTTTGATTCGTGTCCATCATAAGTTTTGCAAGTTGAGGAATGTAGTGACCTGGGATATACAGGACAAAATGAAACTATAACTATGATTTTCCTTTACATGAAAGGAATTCATTTAGGACTTCTTCTACCTGCATAACTTTCTCCTGTTATGAATAAATCCCTTTCCTTATACTGAGGGAATTTGTCGAACCAGCCTTTGAAGAATGCCAGGTTGTCCCTGGCTTAAGAAAAGAAAACCAAGAACAGCTTTAGAAGACAGAGAATTCAAAAGGCCAAAGTTCCCATTTCTGAAGGCAGATAAACGGTAGATTAAGAAGATTTCAGAACATAAACTCAATGATTTAGCCACTCAATTGGGATAACAAGCTTCTATTCTGAAAGCAACCCATCTAAGTAACAATTACTGTGGATATGATATATCCGAGGTTAAAGGCACCATAATACTGCACCATGAAACAATTGCTTCGTTTCCAGCAATGGAAATTATTGTGGATATACAGGTTCCCCACATGCTTTACTTTTCCTGTCGAGATAATAATGAGTTGGAGGGGACAAAAGTAGTGTTTTATCTTTAGCCTTTTCAAGTCAATGCAGATCAATTAGTACTCAGCAAACAGTAACTTCATAAAGGAGCAAACCTTTTTTTTTAGATTTTACCCACTCGAGGACACTGTTTCTCAGGAACTTGATAGAGCTGGTTGATATGACCAATATGATCAATCATGTCATTGAAGAAGAAGAATGAAGATCTGAATTTGATTGATTATACCTGTTGCCTCATCATCTACAGCCTCATAGGAGGAGCTATCAACAGCATATGAAAATCCTACACCAACTGGTGTCTCCAAATATAGCATATTTGCTTCTGCATTATTGATCAACGTGAAAATGCCATTAGAGGGCAAAATTTACAACCGCATTAACAAGGTAAGTAAACCATGCTTTGTACCTCTGTTCCAACTATACTCATTTCTAACCAAAGCCTTTTCTTTCGGTCTGAAAGGTCCGTTTTCAGAGAAAGCCCCTACTCCCAGAGAAGAACAACCAGGCCCTGCAAATCAATATATAAACTTTAAAATGGCCATTAAATGGTCTAGCCTTTTAGGTTCTACCCTACCAAATTTGACGTAATTTTTGAATCAATTTAAAAGTCTTGAATGTGATAAAGTTTGAAGCTTTTCATACCTCCATTCAACCAGAGAACCAAAGGCTTCGAGGCTGGATCTTGTTGTGCTTCAACGAAGTAATAGAAAAGAGCTCTATGCTTCTTATCATCCACTGTAACGTAGCCTGAGAAATGTTGAAAAGTCACACGGGGTTGCCCAGGAAGCCTTCCAATTTTGCCAGAATGGTACGAGGAACACTCTACCACCATTGAAACACACACCATTAACAAAGCCATTGATATGGCCTTCCATGTTTGAGAGAAGTACATTGATTAGAGATCCAAGAAATGGCACTTGGAGTTGGAGACAAAAGACCTGTTTCAACTGCTGCTGCTTAGTGGATGACTTGGGCCACTAAATAAATGACCCCTATAGTATAGCTAGGCTTGCTTTTTTATTATGATTACAGTGGTTTGCTTTTCTCGTGCAGGCCTGAAAATGGTGTTGAAAGAGATACATGAGAGACACAAGGACATGAGAGTGGCTTGGTGTTAATGAGCTGACTCAGCTCATATGGATGACATATTGCAAAAGGAAAAAAGAGAAACTTGGAATGGGATCAATCAAAGGCTAAGCAGGCTGCCTACATTTTCCCTCAGAAGAACAGCTATCAAACTTTGTCTTCTTTTGTTTCTTCACTAGTGTCTGTCAAATAGGCTCCCCACATTTTGCATATACTTTGTATCCTGAATAGGAGAAGCAAGCCATGTTCTTTGG
>JANZLX010000006.1:32548785-32562406 GCA_025531955.1 Erythroxylum orinocense | reverse complement strand
ATTAATAATTAATAAATGACAGTTAGTTGATTCCCAAACTATTATATTGGAATGAAAGTTTGATACCCACCCCTATTAGAGGGTTTAGTAGATTTTCAAATATATTGGAATCAATTCATTACCTTGAGAATGAAACCCCCAAAACAAACATTATTTTTTAATATGATTTCATTCCTTCATTCTCAAACCCCCATACCAAACGCCCCCTTAGTCTTCTCCAAGTTCAATTTTTTGTTTAAATTTCGTATGTCTGATAATTTCTTGTAAGTTAAGAGCTCAAATTTGATATAAACTCTAGACAGTTAAAATATTAAATTAAACATAATTTGTTGGCAGATTCAAACAATAAGCCACCATACGATGCCAACAACAAATTCAATCTAATTAGTCGATTTCATAAAATATTAATGCATTGTCAACGATGTTTACTCTTTTTTATTGGTATTTTTAGGTTTGACTATATTATTCTTTAATAGATTTTATTTTTTGATTTTGTTCTTTTTTTTAAAACGAATGAACCGTAATTATTACCCTTTAGATGTATACTGAATAAATATTTAGATCGATGCAATAGCCTGTAAATTACGCCAATCTAGTACTCCGCACTAACAAATCCTTTGTAATAAGCTCAATCCACAAAACATAGGTAGGAGAAATCAAACAAAAACTTTGGTCTCGTTCTTCTTTACTCTACCAACTTAACTTGACTGCTTCTAAAAAGCTCAATTTTATATTTTGCTTAAAGGTGCTTTCGTTTCTTTTTCCTTTGTAATTGATGGTTTAGGGTTGTTGGTTTCTATTTTTATTTTTATTTTTTAATTCAATTAAAAAATATGTTTGCTTGAGTTTTTTTCAAAAATTATAAAAAAGTGATTTATTTTTTGTTACTATTTGTTTATAATTTGATTTATTATCAAATAAATATATATTATTCAACATATTAATATATTAATTATTAATAAGAACTATGAATAATTTAATTTAATATTATATATTTAATTAAATAAAATTAATTATTAACATGAATTATGAATTATTTTATTTTATTTAAATTTTGTAATTAAATTGAATAAATTTAATTAGTAATTATTAATAAATATAATTAAATTTAAAGTATCTAATCCCTCAAATTGACCATAATTAAATTTTGGTCCCTCAAGTTTGGCATAATTACATTTTAATCTCTCAATTTTTGCATAATTACATTTTTCTGCATTTGCCAAAAACTTTTTTCTTATATTTTTACGGTCTGATGACTATCGAATTTTTTTCTTACACATATTTATATGTACATGACCAACAAACTGTTTTTTATATAAACACACGTGGCCACAATTTTTTGTTGTATATGAATACATACGCCAGCAAAACTTTTTTTTTTTCCAAATGGAAGAATCCGTAGTTATTACTTTTTGAATGCGTACTAGGTAAATTTTTAAATTGACGCATTAATCTGCAAGTCATATTAATTAACTATTCTACACTAGGTAAGTCCTATACGACAGGCTCAATCGAGAAAGCCTAGGTAAGAAGAATCAAATACAAAACCTTTTAATCTCATGCCTCTCTACTATAACAACTCGACCACCCTCTTAGTAGCCTTTTTATCTATATGCATATACAAACATGACAACTATTTTTTTCTTATTGCATGAGGCACATTTTTATGTTGTAATTATTTTAAATAACGGAAGTTTTGAATAATATAAACAATTCAAATGAATGTGTGAAAATAAATGAAAATGATGGGGAATGAAATATGTCACTTTAAAATATTTCCCAAAAATATGAAGTAATTATACCTATAGAAGTTCCAATCAATTTATTGTTTCATCATAAGCTTCTTTAATTATTGAATCATAATACATTAATATAATTATTATATTTTATACTAGAGTTCAATATATAAAATTGAGTTTAATTATAACAAATATTCATCCCTTTTGTTTTTAATAATAATAATTAATTAATTTTAAAATACCATTTGATGTATTAAAAATGAATTGAATTAAACTTTAATATTATAAAATATAAAAAATGACAATAAAATCAAACAAGTTTTATTTTTTTTTTTGTAAATCTCAACTAAGCCATTTTTTTCAATTTTTATTCCATGTTTGAAGTTTGATGCTTTTATTTTTCAAATTTTTAATTTCATATCTCAATCAAACAATTAAACATAAACTCAAGAAAAAAAACAACTAAAAATCACAACAGAAAACATAAGTGGAAGCATAAAAGCAAACTGACCCCTTAATTATTAGCCGGTGAAGCAGAGGTGACGGATCAGCACAAGCTTTCGATTATTCTAATTCAGTTATATATCGAATGACCAGGTACACTAGCAAAAGATAAGTACAGCAACAGCAAGCCAAACGCAAGCTACTTTTTTGGAGGTTTGGACATGAGAGTACCGCAAGCCAGAATGACTCCTTCGAAGTATTTCAATCCAGACCAACAATTTCACATGTTTTGAACAACCTGGGCACAATAGCCGCATTCGAGCGCGTTTTTGGTTCTTTTAGATTCAATATATGCAAATTGTCATAAATTTCACAAGAAATGACAGCAAGCTGCAATGAGATCACATTTTGATGTGATGAATTGCTAAAACAAAAACAAATCATGCGCGAAAAGAGTAACTCATTACATGGAGTAGGAGAGAAAAGAATACTAACTATATTGTATACCGCTACTCTACATCCGTTATATGGTTGGCAACCGATGCTGATGATGGCTGATCAATTTCTCTCCGAGATGCTTCCCACAGCTGTTGCTCTATACTCAACTTTCTTAGCTCCAACAAGCCTCGTTCAACTGCAATAATGATGAACACAATGAAATCCCAAATCATTGTGTACGTAAGAAGTTAAATAAGATGCAGATATTATCCCATATGCAAATCTTCAATAGGTTCTGCTATTACTTCTTCCCAACTTGTTTCTTATCCTCCATTAGGAACTTATGGTGCAATCAAACTGGATAAGAATTTTCCAATATCTAGATTCTTGAAAATAAAGAGGAAATACAAGCTTATATATCACTAAAGTACAAAGGAGTCCTTAACTAGTTGGGATCTTTTAAAAGCATACTTGCAATGTCACAAGTTCTTTATTTAAGACTCCGAAATACCAAAATACAAAGGAGCCATCCAACTAATTTAGCTTATTTACATCTTTGTAGAAGAATTACTAGCTTTTCCTTTTTGAGGTTTCCTATCAAATTAAGCTTCTTTATTTACTGAATCATAGTTAGATAAGCTCACCATCCACAGCATCATGTGAAGTTGGTGATCGTCCACTACGACTTATCCAAAATTGTAGTCGCTCTTCTGCAATATCCTCTTCCACACCATGTGCTTTGGCTCTCCTCCAGAAGTATGTTAGCCATGCCTATGCATATACAAACAAAAACATATCAAGAAAAATACAACCGTTCAACGTCAGATGTAGGAAATCAATGGTTAGGTAGTTTGTTAACCTATGTAATGCAGTAACTATTAGCCAAAACTTTCAGGTTGAATAATCAAGAATGGAATTAAAAGGTTAAAAACAGTCACTGACCTCTTTGAAAGCGACATCTTCAACCTCCTCTTCACTTAGTTCTGCAGTTAAAAATCATAGGTAATAGAGATGTCAAAAGACCTGTCATAAAGCAAGTCCAATCACCAATCAGTTCTAGCATCTTACCAATGGCCTCTGTGAACTTAGGATCAGTTGGTGATCTCAAACCTAAGGAATCAAACAAAGAACAATAAATACACAAATGTATAAGAAGATTACAAGAAAAAAAGGGCACTAAAAAGTAAGGTAACTCCTAAGATTAAGTATATCAATCAACTACAAGTGATGACAAGTATCGAGTTATCAGCCGACTTAAATCTATACAAGTCCAGAAAAAGAGAACAGAAATTGAAAAGAAAATGAGGAACTTGCAGTTAACTAAGATTAGTCACGACTTCATATTCCAATTAAAGCCAATATAGCAGCAGTAACACCAACAGTTTTTAGTTCGTAAGGCTTCACTACTGAATGGTAAATCACATTCCATTAAGTAGATAGTTACCAGCCAAATGAAAAAAAAAAAGGTACAAAAGAGAACGGCAAAGCCAGAAATCTTATAATTGTGATAATCAAACATACTTGGCCTTTTGTTCCGAGCCAATGCAAGCGCAACAGCATCCTCCACCTTAGTACATGAAGATATATACTATCATTTATAGGTAGCAAATGATGTCTATAAAGATAAAAAATAATCAACAAGCTGAGTGTCGAACCTTTTTGATTTAGGAAAGGTAAGTTATAATGGTTTTAACACTAGTAACAAATACATTGTAGTGAGACAAAAATTAAATTAAATTCAGAAACCACTAAACCTTCAAATAATATGGATAAATGAAAGCTAAAAAAAACCTTTAGAGAAGCTAATTCTCGCAACCCCATTTCAACTGCAAGCATACTTTCGATATTTCCTTCTCCTGTTAGATCACCCAAATCACGATCAGGTTTGCTCCGATCTGAATCACCACTACCTATTCCATTCATCAATGTCACAGCCCAAGTAATGTGAAGCAACATTAGGCTTAAATATATGAAAGCTTGAAAAGGAAACAATAAGAAATCTAACAATCTGTTAGTAAGCTAACCCATCTCCCAAGACTCCTCCTTCGCCTTTTGTCCAGCAGAAATGACAATTTCAAATGGAAGAGGAGCCAGTGCTGACCACTGCTCATGTTTTGATATGGCCACATCTGCACAAATGTCTAGCGGAAAAAGAAACCACAGAGAGAAGAAATTAATAATAAATACAAGAATAGGTCTAATGTGTATGCCAGGTAAAACTCAGCTGTGAACAGAAGACACAGAACCCATAAGCCAAAAACTATGCTTAGCAATTAAATGTACCACAGAGATAATGGTTCAAAGATCAAATTTGAGTAATAAAGCCATATGGTAGAATCATAATATTATGAAGATATAGATTATTCGTGCCTTTACCTCCATATCTATCAGTGATACAACTAATAAGTCAGGCTGTATATCTGAAAGTATCACTATATGACTTGTCAAGGAAGAAGATAATATTTACAAAGAAACTATATCCTCTCTAGAACGGAAAACGATTCTAGAAGGTTTCTTACCATGCTGTACAGCTAAACCCCAGTAGCGAGCAAGCCAACATCTCTTCAGGACAACTTCCTCCTAAAAGGCCACATCAAGGGTACAATAAACATCCACACAGCCAAACCGAGATATAATTTGAATTCAAGATGCACTAACCATCTCTTCCTGAGTCAAAATCATTCTCTTAGTCATCGTCCGAAGAGCTTTTGCTTCAGACTCTGCTTCTTGGAGTTGTTCAACTGCTGCTGCAGTATCATCTTTCATGTTCTGGTAAAAAATGAAAAAGATTGGGGACCAAATTCTTCTTAAGCAGATAAAATTGGAAAAGAACAAGAGGCATAAGACTTGACCTGAAGTTCTATTCGAAGGGCTGCAATTTGTTCATCTCTTCCATCTTTTGTCTGTTTGGCAGCTTTAAGAGCAGCCTGTGGAAAATAATTTCTTGCAGTTCAATGAAATGAAAATTTGCCAAAGAATTATTGAATAACTAAAAAAAGTAAATAAGTAGGTCTAAGTCAAGCTGTTGGCAAAATACAGGTAAAATATTTGTCATAGAAAGACAAACTAAACAGACAGTCCACTCAAAAGTTTGTTCCTGAAGGACATCAAAATGACAAGGGAAAGATAACTTCTACTTGAATTTTCACATTCAGTGCCCGAACTATGATAAACCCAACTCACCTCTCTTTGACGTAATGCTGCTTCCTTCCTGTGGATTTTTAACATGAAATTAGAACCAGAAAGTTCACAAACGGAGTTACAGATAAAGCAAACATAATTACCTGCTCAACAATTTAGCTTCAAGGGAGACACCTTCTCCAAGGGCCGCGACCTAATGCATACAAAATACAAAGTCAGAACATTTTCAGCCGATCAAGCCAATTGACCGGGGAACTGACCAAGATATGGTATGTTGCAAGTCAATCAAATTCCAAGAATAACACATCACATTCAAAAGTTCCACATTGATGCAATGAGTTAAAACCATCACAGTGAAAATTGTGATAATACAGCCAATTTTACCAAATGCTTAAATTTATGATTGAACATGACAAGCTAGGATAGCATATTAGCATACATGCACATATTCATGTCTGAAGAAATTGTGTAAATACAGTATATGTTTCAACATGGTAAACTAATAGGTCCTTTGTTTTGCAACCAAGAACTAGGGTAGATAGTCCCTTCAATAGAAAATGAGTCCGGTTAACTGATCGACAGTATAGTTCAACAATACATGCTTAATACTATTGAGATTGTAATGTGAATCACCTGTTTCTCAAGCTCCCTAGCTCTAGCCTCTGCTTCTTCATGTCTTTCTTCTGCACGGCGAAGCTAACCAGAACAATAATAAAAAGATAAATTTAAACATCATAAAAAGATAATGTACAACTAATTTTATGGAAAAGGAATACATACTTTATCTACAATTATTTCGTTCTCTTCTTGTAGCATATCAAGCTGCAAAATCAAGACCCTGTCAGCCTCAGAACTACAATGTGGTATGACATATATGATCAAAGAGATTGACCGCCCATTATCCATAATAATGAGAACATACTTCATCACGTAGTGCAGAAGCTTCACGGTCGTCTCCCCCATCTTTTACCTTCTGATTCCCCACATCTAAACTAAATCTTCAGTTGTTGGCAATCAAAACATTTACCCAAAGAAAAAAACCATCATTAGAATGCAAGGGAAAGCTTGAACAAGTTTTAATTCATGTCTAGTAATCACCCCTTCCATTCCACACAGACCTTCATGTTTTACTTATAATTATTGAAATATAAGTTCGAAATAATCAAGTATAACTATCTGACACTATCATTTAATCATGAGAAGTTAGTCAGTTAAATTCATAATTCATGATCATTCATCAAATTTACACCTATGAGAGTCATACCCTGAAACTTTGGTGCCTTCTTAGTGCTCTTAAAAATGAACTAATTCACTTTACTAACACCGTTGCACTGGATGACTAGGATGCAATCCCCCACCTGGTTCTAGGGCTATTACATGTAGTATGGAACGGTGTTAGGGAAAAAAATGGAGTATTGTCCTTGTTGCCTATCCCAACATGGTCCAATTGTGCCTTGTAAACAAAATATGTTATATTTAAATTACTCAAATATTATCCTGCAGCAAAGGCACTTTTCCAAATCAAAGTTTTACGCAAAGAAAATTCAAATCAGAATTAACTTAAGCAAGCCATCCAGCAACTCAGCTTGCCATAACTTCATGCAGTGCCCTTAGCATACTAATAGTAGCAATAACACTATAAAAAACTCATAGCAGTTTTATTTATGTGATAGCAATAAATGTAAGGAAAATATCATAAAAGGCTCCTAGTTTGGCTTTTCTCCAAGTGACCACTTCTGAATTGAATTTAATCTTAGAGGTTCCATTAGTTTTATAATTAACAACATAGATTATTTTCTCAATATTTTACAATATTCTTCTATATTGTCACCATCATTTTATAACCAAAAATTATTTCCAATTATTAATCAATTTTGTTTTAAATTGCATTCTTCATTATTGCCACAATGATGAGAAAAGTGACAATTTGACTAATTATCAAAATATAGGGAACTTTGAAGGTAAATTTAATTGGAAGGTTTGAAAGATAAACAAACCAAGGGTCTTCATGTACTTATCACTGAATTTAATAACACTGTTGAGCCTAATAGTTCCATGGAGACGGGGCTCCTTCTCTACCAAGGTTGAAGCTTTCCGTATACCAAAAGATGATAAAATTAATAACAACAAAAATACAGATAACCAAGTTCGGACCTTCTGTCTTTACTCTTGCTAGCAGGAACTTCAACTGGAGCAACAGGAGCAGGAGTTCTCAACGACGGTTTACTAGAGGGCATCAACACAGGTGTCCTAACAGATATCGCTGACCTCCCAGCCGATGAAGAGCGAACAGTAGGGACATGTTCTACAAAGTTCCGACCTAACTAATTAAAATACCAAAGCTCCATTAATCAGTAATGCATTTCAATCACAAACACTAAATATGTAAGGCAGTTAAATATATTTCGGGATTGAATATGTTCAGACACTTTTTCTTTTCTGCCACAGAGAGCAGAGATCTAATTGTTCTGCTCCTGCAACTGAAATCATTTTACAAACAAATTCGATGAGAGAACTTTTCAATATCATGAAAGCAGTCCAGGTCAAAACCGAACGGAATCGAATACGAATTCAAAAGGTTAAACAAAACATGTAAAGGCAGTAGCTCTTCAGCTTACCGCAGGAGACTGAGATCTGTTAGGTCTAGTAAGCGAAACAGCAGGTGTGGTAACAGCAGCGTTAATAGTGTTGTTGCTGTTACTATGATTAATACTACTATTGAAACTCAACGGCGCAGCACGCGGTGGACCACTCAGTCGAAACCCTAGATCGTCGTCTTCCTCCTCTTCATCGGTGGTCTGAGACGCCATAACCTGAGCGAGACGCTGCGCGGCGGCCTTCGCGGCAACGTTCTGCGACCGCTTGATGGTAGACATGCCAGAGCCGATTCGCGAGCTAGGATGCGCCGGCGACATCGCCGGAGAAGACGATCCCGTGCTGCTTGAGCTGGCGCTCCATTGCCGTGCGTACACCGGACTCGCGGCTCTTCTCCGTTCCATCTAATTATGCGTATATGTTTATATCTACGTGTTTGTATAGATTCGCGTCGTGCGTTGTACGACAGTGGAACGAAGATTTTGGAGGAGCTAGATTTTCTCACGAGAAAATCGATCGGAAAATAGAGAGAGACTGAGAGGGAGAGAGAGATAGCGAGAGACAAAAAGAAGACCGCTTCTTGTTTGTTTGTTGGTCACTGGTCCGATGACATGGCGAAGACGACGTCGGAATTCACACCAACAACATAAATAGAAAAGTTCTCGTTTCGTATTGTTTTCACTCATGACTTCAGCGACATGCCGTTTGGCGCTGATTACGGATACGCGCGTCAACGTGGGGATCCAAAAGATGACGTGTCTGATAGTCTAATGGCTTTGCTCGGTAGGCAACAGATTTTTTTTTTCCTTTTCTTAATTAATTTTTTTGTTTTTTTAATTTCGTAATTTATAAAACTAAAAAACTACTTTTTATTTTATTATAATTTATTTGTACCTTAAAATCATGAGTTTGAGACTAATCACAATTTCGAGTTGACCTTTGCTAACCTTCACCAAATGAGGAGCTTGTGTCTTAAGCCACGGTAAATAGGTGATTTTGAGCTAAGTTTACGCTATTATTGTAACTTTTATAAGCTTTTTATGTAATTATTTTGTTGAATCTTATACCACAATTCACTCTAATCCGAATAAAGCCTTGTTTCTTTACATGCAATGATTAATATTTGATGATGTTACAAGGAAAAGGCATGTCTCTACCAACGATTAGTCGGCATTCTGATTATAATTTTAGTGTCTGTTTGGATGAGTATTTGTAAAGTTAATAAATATTTTTCTTTATTATAAAAATCTTTTTTAAAATGATTATTTGATTGTCAAAATAAAAAATACTTCTTTAACAAATATAACTTTTTTAGCAGCTAAAATATAGCTTTTTAAAAAGCTCAAATTTGGAGTTTCTCATAAGAGCCTTTTAAATAACTTTTTCAAGTAAATTTTTCACATCAATTAATGAGCCTGTTTTTAGTCCCTTTTGTCCTTATATTTTATACATAATTCTCACAATACTTACAAACTCATCTTTACGTTTATCTCACAAACTCATCTTCTCTAATATCTTGCGCAGTTGTTACGTATTTAACTATTTACTCGACTTGAATATTTATTTCGATATTTATATAATATTATTTGACCTTTTATATTTTTTAAATATTTATTTTTGATATTAGTTTACTTATGATTTAATCCATATAAAATATTTGGTTAGATATATTTTTATTTATGTTTCATATGATTTAAAATTATATAATAATTAATATATTGTTATACTTTAAATAATATTTATATGCATAAATAAATTTTATTACAAATAAAATGTATCTAAAATTAAATGTATTTTGATTTTTATGTTACCAAATAATCTATCGTATGAACCTCTTTAAAAAAAGTTATTTTTTTTAATGACAGTCAAACAGTCAATTGACTTTTTAGAAAAATTATTCTTATAAACAATTTACAGAAAAAAGCTTTACTGGTATAAGCTCAACCAAACAGAGACTTAATAGTAATTGTGTGAATATATTTTGGTGAATCATTTATGCTTGCTACAATACAATAATGCATGGCTTCAAAGTAATCTTTATTTCAAAATACCAAAAATAATAGAAGATTAAGATCGAAAGTTTTTGTAATTTTTGTAAATTAGAGAGCTTTTTTATGACATTTTAATATCAGTTAAACCTTAAATTTCTTATCTTACTGATTTAACATTCGATCCAATTTTTAAAATATTGTTAATTTGAAATTTAAAAAATAAGTTTTCAATTTAAACACAACTTAAATCAAAATTAAAATGATTATTAGACGTTGACTTTAAAAAGATCTCGTTATCTGGCCTAACCTTATTTTCTTATTAAGTAACGTAACCTAAAATAATCTTGAAAATGCAAGAACATTAGGTTGTTAGCTAAAGTCTATTTCATTCCGTTGACTTGGAACTAAAAAGAATATTCCAAACAAAAATAATCCTAAACGACGAATCTTGTAAATTAATTTATAAACTCAATTTCAAGCTTCGGCTTTCTTCTGGACGAGCTTTTCAATCATGTCGGCGGCTTCTTGAATCGTACTTATGCTCTGAGAGCTCTACTCTTCAAAGCTAACGTCAAACTCTTCCTCCAACCCGTCACTCTCTCCACCTGCGTAAGCAGTTTCTCTAAGATACGAGACCAATCATTAATCAAAATCTTGTAATGATAAAACAATAGAACCGGCACCAAGCGCAGAGAACTTGGATTCTGGGGTGAGCTCAGACCCAGGACCTAAGGCTAGTTGTTTTCTCGCTATCTCGCAGACTTTGTCTACTGTCTCTGGCTTTGCCTGTCAAGTCACGTTCACGGTGAAATACACAACGATTGGAGTTGGTGGTCCAGTTCAAGTGGGGATGAAATTACCGTACACGAGAAATGGAAGCGAGAGGACTTCAAAGAGAAGAAGCCACACTTTTGCAAGTTCGCTGATGTTAGATTATTTAGTCAACCATGTCATTTATAGATTTTAAGTTAAATATTAAATAAAAAGAACCTAAAATAATGATTATTGGATATTAAGGATTGATCTTAAATAAGTCCAAAACTCTTTTCCTCTCTCCTATAAACATAAAATGCAACAATAAACATATTGGTTAGTTGTTCGTATATTTTAGAAAACTATATATCAACAGAGATTTCCAAACTATCGAGGAAACTAATCAAAGAAGATAAGGCAGAAAAGGAATCAATCCTTACAAACACTATTATGAATTCCGGTATGACTTAATAGATCCATCAAACAAAAATTTCTTTCAATTAATACAGAGTAAAGGTGTTGCATTATTTGTTATCCGTCGTCATTAACTATTTATTTCATTTATAGAATGGTTGTTTTTCTGTATTTGTAATGGCATTGCTTTCTTTATATATGACATCTTGAACTGCCATGAATGGAACTACCATAAACAAGAACACTGAAATAGAAACGAACTACAAACATCTGATTTTGTTCTTGTATTCCTATAAATTGGGAAAAAGCAACCTACAATAAAAGTCTAGGGAAACAGATGATGAATTTCGGTGTGGATATATATGGAATGCGACAAGCTAGTTTTCAAATGTTGATAGCATCAATTTTTTAAGGACTTGAATCCCATTCTCAATGCTTGACCGAAGTGAAATATAGATAGATGGTTTAGAATGAGAAACTCACATGGGTTTAGAGTGATGAACACTCGAAATTTTGTTGTTTTGACCACCGAATAAATAAATGGTGGATGTCATTATTGTTGGCCAAGCCAAGAGAGGATTCTAGAAAGGAATTGCAAGAAGAATCCATGAAAGAAAGAAGGTGTTAGAATTATATAAAAAAAAGAAACCAGTGTGTAGTGTCACCTGAGGAAGATGAGGCGCGTGCGCCTCACATGACAAAAGAGACAAGTGGCAAGCGTATGTTGTGCACGCGCCCGTCGGGTCATACATTTAAAAAATAATAATTTTATGGGCTTGAATATTGGTCCTACTTAAGGTATTTTATTTTTGGGTCATAACTCATAATTCATTGATTAATTGATAATTTAAATTAATTAATGAAGAAATCAATTAGTTAATTTAGGTTTATACGCATATGTTTGCTATGCATAATATAATTTTGTGTCATGTTATGTTTTAATTGGTACTTTGACCATTTATATTATGCCATGCTTGGAATTACATTTTCTTATTATATGATGAATGTGCTACGTGGCATTATGGTAATTTAGAATAGTTTGTTAGTCACCAAAGTGACTAAACTAATTAAATTTAAATTTGTCATATATGATAATTGTCCAATTAAATGTTTATTGCATGGAAAGCTTGTTAGTCACCAAAATGGCCTAGCTTGAAAATATTAATCATTTAATTATAAATGTTTCAATAGTTTATTATGATATGACACCAAAATGACATAAAGGTTGAACTGAATAATTGAGATTATTAATTATAATGTTAGAAGGTCACATAAAGGTGCACCATTGCTTATAATTAATGACATTAAAGGGACTTTTTGTTTAATATGATTGTATATCCAATAATAACATGCATCTTAACTAGAATATGATTGATTGTCCATTATAGTAAATTTTATTGGCATCATTATAAGTTACAACTAAGTATTTAAATATCACCCAAAGGAGAATTTAGATACAAAATCAAAGTTACTATTAGTTTGAATCCATTTAAGAGCCCCCGTTTGGTTCAACTTTTGGAGGGTCCAAAAGCATTTTTGTCTACCGCAAAAGTTGTTTTAAAGAAAAAGTAGATATTTGGCTGTAAATCTCAAAAGCACTTCTAATATAGAAATAGCTTTTAAAAAAAAATACAGCTTTTTGAAAAGCTAAAATTTGGAGCTTTTCAGAAAAGCTCAAAATTTAGCTTTTTCGGAAAGCTACTTTTTAATTAAGTTCCGTCACATACGTAAAGGACGCCTCTCAAACCCTCCCTCTCGATCTTCTCAGGTTACCTTCTTCTTTATATTATATTTGTCCTTAAAAATAAATTGTCTACGCAGAGGACGGCGTCCTCTGCGTTAAAAACGCATACCTTCGTCTGCGTGTTTCTGCGCAGACGAAGGTCTGCGTCAACAAATCTTTAATAATTAAAGAAGTTTCGAGCCATTGAAGTTGCAGAAAAAGAATCGAAAGGAGAAAATGAGCACTTAGGAACATTGTTTTCAATAATTTGGTTTGATGTATATGAAGTGGCAACAGAATGAATGCTTTTGCTTTTTCCTTTCATGATTTTGGTTTTCATTTTTTATAAAAATCAAAATATTATTGGATAGATATTTATATTT
>JANZLX010000006.1:32519985-32539310 GCA_025531955.1 Erythroxylum orinocense | reverse complement strand
ATTGACTGGTTTAGCATGCTACCTTCGCGGGCACGGACTCGGATATCACCGTCGATGTCGGGTTCGGGTCTTGCGGAGGTGGGATGCTACACTTAGTCTATAGACATCCTAGAGGTGTTCATTAATGAGACAGAAAGGCAGTTAAATAGAAAAGTAAAGACAATAAGGCCTGATAGAGGTAGTGAATATTATGAAAAATTTGATGGAAGTGGACAATGTCTAGGTCCATTTGCAAAGTTTCTTATAAGTTGAGGCATATGTCCGCAATACACAATGCCTGGTACACTACAACAAAATGGTGTAGCTGAAAAGCAGAATTGTATTCTTATAGATATAGTTAGGAGTATGTTAAGCTATAGTACTATACCTTTATCATTGGGGACGCATGCATTAAAGACCGCTACATATCTGCTTAATAGGATTCCTAATAAGGTAGTTCTTAAGACACCTTATGAATTGTGTCTAAAAAGGAAACCTAGTTTACGACACCTTCACATTTGGGGTTGTCCGATATAAGTAAGGATGTATAATCCACATGAAAAGAAGCTTGATGCGAGAATCGTTAGTGTTTATTTCATCAACTATCCCGAGAAGTCAAAAGGGTATAGATTTTATTTTCTTAATCATAATACGAGAATAATTGAGTTTGGTAACGCTCGGTTCATTGAAAATGGTCCAATAAGTTGGAGTGAAGAACTACGAAAAGTGATATTCAAGAGAGTCGAGTAGAAACTACTCCGAGTCGAGTAGAAACTACTACATCAAATATGATCCCACACGTTGTTATTCCTCTTATTGCATCACAGATACGGAATATATCAGAACAATAAATTAATGTTACAATTTCACAAATTGAACATATTAATGAAGAACCAGCTAATGATCTTCAAGTTACAAATGATCAAGTGATGCCACAAGAAGTAGCATTACGAAGGTCTGTAAGGCAAAAAAAATCAACTATTTAAAGCGACTATGAAGTTTACTTACTTGAACATGAATGTAACTTGAGCAATAATCAAGATCCAGTCTCGTTTAAACAAGCCATAAAATGTAGCAATTTTGAAAAATGGTTCAATGCTATGAAAGAAGAGTTGAAATCAATGGAGCAATATTGTGTGGGAATTAGTTAAGTTACTAGAAGGTACAAAGCAAGTGACTTGTAAATGGGTCTTTAAGACCAAATGTAACTCACAAGGCAACATTGAAAGGTATAAAGTCATACTTGTTGCCAAAGGTTATACTAAAAAAGATGGCATTGACTATAAAGAGACCTTCTCTCAAAATTTTTTTTAAAAAATACTCCTTAAGAATTGTTATGGCCCTGGTGACTCATCATGATTTAGAACTTCACCAAATGGATGTAAATATCGCTTTTCTAAATGGTAACTTAGAAGAAGATGTTTATATGGATCAACTGGAAGGTTTTGTGACCATAGGAAATGAACGATTAGTGTGTAAATTAAAGAAGTCAATATATGGACTGAAACAAACTTTTCGACAATTGTATCTTAAGTTTAATGATATTGTTACGTCTTATGATTTTATAAAAAACACCGTTGATCGGTGTATATATATGAAGGTTAATGGGAGCATGTTCATTATATTCATCCTATATGTTGATGGTATCCTTCTTGCTGCTAATAATATGGTTTTGTTATATGATGTAAAGAATTTTCTCTGTAATAATTTCGAAATGAAAGATATGGGTGAGGCATCCTATGTGATAGGAATTGAATTATTCCGTGATAGATCACAATGATTGTTAGGATTGTCTCAGGCAGGTTATATCAAGAAAGTTTTAGAAAGATTTAAAAAGAAAAAATGCTTCACAGGGATAGTTCCAATTATGAAAGGGGACAAATTTAGTCAAATGCAATGTCCACAAAACGATTTCGAATGTGAGGAAATGGAGTCTATTCCTTATGCGTCAGTAGTTGGGAGCTTAATGCATGCTCAAACATGCACTCAATTAGATATCAGTTTTGTTATCATAATGCTAGGCCAACATTAAATCAATCCTGGAATGGACCATTGGAAAACTGCAAAGAAAGTTCTTAGATATTTACAAGACACAAATGAATATATGCTCACATATAGAAAATCAACTCATCTCGAAGTGATAGGTTACTTGGATTCAGACTATGTTGGCTGTGTAGACTCACAAAAATCTACATTCGGTTATATGTTCCTATTAGCTGAAGGAGTTGTTTCGTGAAAAACTGAAAAGCAATTCGTCATTGTTACTTCCACTATGAAGGCTGAATTTGTGGCGTGCTTTGAGGTCACGGTTCATGGATTGTGGTTTCAAAACTTTATCTTAGGTCTTGACATTATCGACAGTATTAATAAACCACTAAGAATTTATTGTAATAATTCTGCAGCCGTTTTGTTCTCTAAGAATGACAAGTATTCAAAGGATGTGAAACACTTGGATTTGAAGCACTTGTCTGTGAAAGAAGAAGTGCAAAAACATAAAGTATCAATTGACATATTGGTACCGATCTAATGATAGCAGATCCGTTAACTAAAGACTTACCGCCCAAAACATTTATTGGCCATGTTGAACGAATGGACATTATAGATAAACTCTTGTTAGCATAGCGTTCTAACATATAGATATACATATAATTGTTTTCCTCAAATTGTTATGACACTTGTGAATTTAATTACAGTCATATTTTTGCTCATTTACTTGTTATCCATATTATGTTATACACAATAATTATTTATATGAGATAATAATTACATAATTACCCACTTAAAGTTTTATGAGTTGTGTTGATTATGTGATATATGGAAAAAATCATGTCATATAACTTTTGACCACCATGATCCCATAATCTTAATTCAATTAAGGATGACTTGATCGATTCCATGTATTATATGCACTTAAAGTTTTATTGTTGAATCACCAAGTCGTAACATATGCCAAGTGGGAAATTGTTAGATTATTTAGTGGCTCATGTCACTTATGAATTTGAATCTAATGAAAAGAGCCTAAGATAATAGTTATTGTGTATTAAGGAGTTAATCTAGATCCAAGATCTTTTGCTCTTCTGCTTTAAAAATAAAAAGCAACATAAGATATGTTAATTAATTGTTCATATGTTTTAGAAAACATATATCAAGAGACGTTTTTAAACCATCGAGTAAACTAATCAAAGAAGATAAGGCAGAGAGGAATCAATCCTTACAAACACTATCAATAAATCGATCCAAAAAAAATGTCTTTCAGCTGAAACCAAGTATGAACCAGTTTTCTGAGCCGCCTGCACTTAGTAAAACCAGAAACATCATAATTAGTACTTTCATTCATTACATTCCTCGTAGGGAGGCGACAGAAAGTAGCATAAGTTGCTGAGAAGGAATGGCTCCCTTAATCATAGATTTCGGCTAACAGAATGATGAAACCACAAACTGACGGGGAATTTTATATATACAGCAACAGGAAAGCAGAGTATCAACATTAGAGGATTTAGTATTCAAAACTCGCTAACTACATTGTCCCTTTTTGCTTTCTTCTTATCAGAGGAGAAAGACTTAGACCAAGAATCACAGATAACAGTAACGGAAGCTTCAGCTGGCTTGTCCTGCTGAACCGGCTAGGCAAAGATTGGAACTTAAGACAAGTTGCTGAAACAGAAGCCATTGGGACAGGTTACCAGATTAGCTATACAAACAATAACGCAGGTCCTAGTTACACACTAATCTTCCGATATGGGATTTGACTGGGACACTGAAATGGTGGGCGCCAGTTACCGGTTAATGCAAAGGCAACAGGAAAACTGGTGCTCTGGATAAAGAAAGAGACACAAACAGAAGTGAAATATAGTTAAAAAACGTTAAAATACTTATCTACTTTAGTGTTTGAATGTCATTGGATTGCGTTCTGTTCCGTGGGCCCTTGTGGAGTTTCAAGTCGAGTGAATGGCTCCAGATTTCTTGGTTGCCAAGGCTTGGCTTATCTAACTTTGACTGCAATACGAGTCTGACCACCAATGTTTTTTATTGGGATCATCGACCTGCTGCCTTGAAACGACCTTCTAACATACAACTCAAACTTAACCCAAAGTTGGTCAATCTCAAATTATGAAACTTAAGATCAAAACCATATTGTTTTACACTTAGGAAGAGGGCTTCAAATCGACCTCTGAAATTTTAACTCAGATAAGTCTAATAAGTTGATTTCAAGTAAGAACGACAATGAATTGGGCCAATCATGAGCTCTGTTAGGCTTAAGATAGGGGCTCTAGCTAAGTCCGAACTCGAGCTCGATCAAGTATGAGATATTTTGTTCGAGATCAAGTTAAAAAAATTAAAAATATAAAATAATATTTTATTTATAAAAATCAAGTTTTAAGTAGCTCAAACCTAATGTCTAATTTTTTTGAAAATTTGGACTTAAAGTTTAGTTAACTTGAGTTAACTTTCAATTAGGATGTGGCCGGATGGGTTAGGACAAGGCCAATTTTCATCTCTAATTTCAAAGTTGAATCGGTTGAATTAAATTTGCTATCTTTATATTTTATTAACATTTTTACTTAAAATTTTTTAGTAAGTGATAAATTCTTTAAAATATAATCTAATGTTAAATCATAATTTTTAAAAATTAAAATATTTAAAAATTGGTATTATATAAATTGATTATCCTTTTTTTTTTCTAGATCTAATTTAAGTAATGGTGCAAAATTTGACCCGATTATGCAAAATCACTACTTTGAACAAATAAAGACGGCTAGTAAAATCCGGAACTCGTAAAGAAAGGACGGCGCTTTGAAAAAGCAGACGTTGACTTACTCAGGGGTTCTCATTTCTCACCATCCCTTCAATCTTCCTCGTTTCTTCTCAAACACAACCAAACATGAGTATTACTACTAGTTCTTCTTCTTTTATATTTGACACATACAACACCAACTTCCATAACCAACCCAGAAACTTTGTTTCTTCTCTCAGTTTTGATCCTCCCGATGGCCTCTTTTGGCGACTCTACGCCGCTGATCCCCAACTTTCTCTACTCTCCCCATGTATCCTCCAGGAACTTGGCTTTGATGAACGTCAACCATGGCGTCGCTGCAACGTCCAGTGGTGGCCCTCCGTCAAAAGGGTTTGTGATTCCGGCACCCAGTGAGAAGATTGAGTTGTACTCGCCGAATTATTATGCGGCATGCACGGCCGCTGGGATGTTGGCCTGTGGACTTACTCACACGCTTATCACTCCTCTCGATCTCGTCAAGTGTAACATGCAGGTCTTGATTTTTGCATTTAAGTGCTTGTTTGCGTTATTGTTTTCCTCCTACAAAGTTTTGGTCCCTCTGTCAGCTTTTCTTCAGGGAATTGTGTTATAATCTCATGCATGGGAAGATAGCTTGAAAGTTCTAGTAGATTTCAGTTTAATAAACACTTCTTGATCATTCGTCATATTCATGGAGTCTGAAAGTTGTGATTTTTAAGGGTCTTCTTCATGGCCGTATTATTAATCTTGAATTATGTATCTCTTCTTCGGCTGTTAACTTTTTGGTCTTTACGTCTCGACCTGCCTGAATCATTGGAATTTGAAATTTGACCCTTTCTTTGTTTGAATCTTCTATGCATTGTGAAAAAGGCACCAATCGCTTTTGCTACTTTAGTTGGTCAAATATTTTGGAAAATAGGGGAATCCCACAGTCACCCGGCATTTGAATCCTCCAAGCGTACTGAAAGATGACGTGCAAGAAACAATTAGCTAAATGAAAACTGCCCAAATGCTAACTTTTGATGTGATTGATGATTTCAGATCGATCCAGCAAAGTACAAGAGCATTTCATCTGGATTTGGGGTCTTGCTAAAGGAACAGGGGCTTAGAGGTTTGTTTAGGGGATGGGCACCTACTTTGATTGGATATAGTGCTCAGGGTGCCTGCAAATATGGATTCTACGAGTACTTCAAGAAGTACTACTCGGACATAGCTGGTCCTGAATATGCTGAAAAGTACAAAACCTTGATATATCTTGCTGGTTCAGCGTCAGCTGAAGTGATTGCTGATGTTGCCCTCTGTCCCTTTGAGGCTGTTAAGGTTCGTGTTCAAACCCAACCTGGATTTGCTCGGGGCTTATCCGATGGATTTCCCAAGTTTGTCAAAGCCGAAGGATATTCAGGGTACGGCCTACCAGCAAAATAATTGTTTCGCTTTTTGGTTATTTATGATGCTCTCTGTGAAGTTGCATCCACTCTCTAGCTTGAATTGATAAAATAGTCGACCTTGTGCAGGTTATTCAAAGGGCTTACTCCTCTTTGGGGACGTCAGATTCCATGTAAGCTATATCATTTGCGATTTATATCATATGTGTTTTGCTTATAACAAAGTTTCTGAGGTGATTTATATCCTAGTTTGTTACAACTGATTCCGAGTTTGCAATTACTCAAGTCTTTGCTGCTATCTTCTTTCATAGTCATTCAAATGGAGAAAACATCCCAATGTCGATTGACACTGGAGTCAAAGCATTTTGTAGTGAATAGAACTTCATCTTTTCTTCCTGCCAAGATTTTATCTCAATGTTAGTATAAATTTGCTGCAGATACAATGATGAAGTTTGCTACATTTGAGAACACAGTTCAGATGATATACAAGTATGTCATCCCAACGCCGAAAGAGAAACGCAGTATTAGTTTGCAGCTTGGGGTCAGCTTTGCTGGTGGTTACATTGCTGGTATTCTCTGTGCTGTTGTCTCACACCCAGCAGACAACCTCGTATCGTTCCTCAACAACGCGAAGGGGGCAAGTGCCAGCGAGGTAATATTTGACACCAAATAACTCCTTTCCTTCACCAAAAAATATTCCCATTTGTATCATTATAATCTCATTGATCTTCATGCTTTTCTCTGCTGCAGGCCATAAAGAAACTAGGACTGTGGGGTCTTTTCACAAGGGGCCTTCCTCTCCGGATTGTCATGATTGGAACACTCACTGGAGCTCAATGGGTCATCTATGATTCTGTCAAAGTCTTTTTTGGAGCGTAAGTTCTTCCTTTCCACATAATTGAGCCATGTTTCTTATAACGAAGTCAATCATTGGAGATAATTTTGCCTGCACATATCTCGTTGAATGTCATGCTTCATTTATTTTGACCTTATACCTTTTTCTTTTCTTTCAGGCCACCTACTGGTTCGGCTCCTGGTCCATCTGTTGCAAAGGCTTGATTTAGTGAACGATGATAAATGATACTATACGACGATTTGTTGTTCATTATTCCTTTTTCATGTTTGATTCTTGCGGGTGATGGTCTTGGCTCTCGCCCTTATCTTCCTATAGCGATATCATATTACAGTCCAGTGATTGATCATGTCAGCTTTAATAGCAAGTATACCTAGATGAGTCCAAGAACTTGCGATTCCATAGTTCTGTTGTTGGAGATTGTGGTGATTTAGAACAGAACTTTGTTCCACAAGAGCTTGATCTTGTTATGACAAAAAGATTCCCTTTTCTGAGTTTGATGACTAAATGCAACAGATTATCATGTGCGCTGACTGAGTTTCATTGACATAAGCTGTCTGGTATAACCTAACCTGAGTTCTGCACCAGATCGAATTTTCTGCAACTCCTGGCAATTTTTCCATGGAAAACTTGCAAGGAAGGATGATAAAAGTAGTACGCCATGTAAAGTCAGTTTTTTTTTTTTTTTGTGGGGTTGCTATATCATATCACATTCTGAACTTACATAGTCCTGGACTGGGTTAGAGTAAGAGGGTATACAGTATCAAAGACAATCCTGGCAAAAACATGTCGAACTTCCTCTAGGTTGCCCATAGCTAACAACTCATAGTTTATCTTCTTACCTAGCTTGGGCACAAAACGTCTCTCTCTACCATGCCTCTGTATACATTCAAACATCCTGCAAACTTTTAGATACAATGCCAATGGGATGAAAACCTGCATGGTTAATAGAGTAAATAATCAGATATTCCAGTAACTAAAGAATGAGAGAAAGTACATTGCACTCATGGAGTCAAAGGTATTTGACAGGTTTAAGAATCAATTCAATAAATAAAAAGTTTCAGAAGGTCTTCAATGAAATATCTCAGGTCCAAGTCCATATCTTTACCATTTTCTATATGTTACCCAAAGTCCATTTTAACTGAACTTGTTTTAATGGTTAAACATTCTATCAAAAAGGTTAACAGAGAGGCCAAGAAAGAAAATGCTTACCATATCTGACTGTGGAGCTTTAGGGTAGTCTGACATGGCCTGAGACACGTAATACTCATCCGTCATCTTAGCAAGCATTTGTTTAACTGATGAGGCAAGATCTTCAACCTCAGCAACCAATGACTTAGTGTCCAGATCCTGAGGTTCTGATAACTCTGGAAGGCTGACATCATGTGGCCTAGTGATCCTCCTCGCTATGTCTACTGCTTCTGACATATCGCCACCGTTGTGGAGACCAAGACAAAATGCAGCAACCACCATAGGGTTCCTTGGTTGGTCAGACACTGCTTTATGGAAAGCAAGGATACCAAACCTGAAAATGTGATGCCGTGATAAATTGGTTGGTACAACTTACGATGAACTCTAAGAATTTACCACAGACAGTTCTAAGCCAATAATGAAAATCCTAAGAGCAAATCAGGGCATGGTCTGCAAATAACCATGTTGGTGCTGGGATTAGTAATTGATGTTGCACCATCTCAACAATATAGTCTCACTGATCTGCAAGCCTGAAAATCTACAGCATACTTCTGACAAGTAGGAATGGCAACAGAACGGGAATCTGAGCTCAGTTCAAAAGTTTTCTAAAAGCCTGAATTCAACCTAAAGCCGGATCAAACTTGAAAGACTTGGTGTAAACCCAATCTTGATCGAGTTTCGGATAGCCTGAAGATCAATCGAGCCCAGCGAAGCTTTAATTTGACCCAATTAGGTCACATCAAGCCTAATTGGATGGGGTTAGGTCCAAAAACCATTTTAAAAAATATTAAATGGTCTAGTACCCATTTAGGCTATGTAAAATCCAAAAGTTTATCCCTTTTAGAAAAATATTAAATGTTTCAAAGTCTAATTGAAGTAAGTCTAAGTCCGAAAGCCCAATTCTTTGAAAGTTTTTTGACTAAGCAAAGACCCAAATGCTCTATTTATACAACCACTTTCCTCCTCGTCTTTTCTCTCCTTGTCTTTTCACTTTCAATAATGAGAATTGGGAAAGTGATTTCATAAATAGGTCATTTGGGTCATTGCCTCAATCACAAATCTCCCAAAGGATTTATCTATAGTTAGGCTTCGGACTTTGGGTCAGACTTGATTGTAGAGCCAGAACTTGACTCGAAGTTCAAAAATTTTATAAATAAAAGACTTGAGTCTAGCTCTAAACTCGGTCAATAGGACCAAGCCCATTGACTACAGGTTGGGTCGGGCAGTGACTTTTTTGCCATCCCTACTTACAAGAATGCTAACAATGTAATAATAAAGTACATTTAACAATGTGAAAGGATTGAAATCTTAGTTGCCTGCAAATCAGGTACAGATGTTACAAGTCCAAGTTTTTTCGATAACAAAGATATGCCAGTTTTCTCAGAAGTTTCAGCGTATGATTTTTTCTATCATAGCAGCAAGTAGCAAAGGGAAGAAAATAGGCTGGGTGGATCAAAATGGGAAATCTAAATCTTCTGAACAAGGTATTACAGTTAAGATGGGAGAAATATCAGTCATATCTTAAGAATCTTTTATGTTCACCGGTATCATCCAACAAGCTTTGCAATTCCTATGTTCACTAAGACACATTCCATAGTCTTCAATTACAATAGAAAGACAACTGTGAAATATCAAGTCAATTGAAAAACTACAATTATTAACATGATGTTTCACAGGATACTATATACAATTGGACTGAAATAAATAAAAAGACAAGCAACCAAGAACAGACTTACCATAAACTGCTATGGCATGGCCTATCAGGTGCAAGAAGTCTATCCAAGTTAGAAAACAGACACTGCAAATGAATGAACAGATACTTTGATCACTTAAAAGTTCATCATACTACCAAGCCTTTCTGATATGTACAATTCATCCTGTATTGTAATGAGATAAACGTTAAAATCAAACCCCTTTACTTTCAGATACCATTCTGTCTCTTTGGATTATTCCCACAAACTTGAATATCTAACGAGAAAGAATTACATAAGCATTCTCGACGCATCAATGATCAGGAATACATGGAAAATAAATATAAGAAAATTTTCAAATCCAATAACACAAAATACCTACAGTCCACTGCACTGTTAACCTGGAATTGTAGCGACAGATGAGACAGTTTTTGTAGGAAATAACTTAATTCTTTGACGAAGATGGACATTTTGTGTTATTTGTTAGATTAGTGAAAAGTAGGAAGCTCTACCTAACTTCAATCCACTTATTTATTTCAAAATGCTTTACCCTGTAAGCCACTTCAGGCATAAATATAGATCTGTCTTAGTGTTCTCTCAGTAACAGAGGATCCAAAGCTTTTTTGTTTTCCAAAAGAAGAAAGAGGGACCAAGATGTGAGTTAACGTAGTTACCAAAAGCATATTAGATCTCTTGTCACGTCTTTTGAAACCAAGTCGTACGAAATATGCTGCCTGCATGAGAAATGACATTAGATTTGAACTATAAATCTCAGAGGAAACTTAAAATGTAAAATCCAAACCTGAATAGGCAAAAGTATTTCGAGAAGTCCAAATTTCCACAGTAACCTCAATGACGCTTCAGCAGAACCATATGCCAACATGTAGTTCATTTCCATCATAAGCCTAGACTAAAATATTGAGATAATAAAGACAAGTTAGGCAGGAATATACAGATGTAAATAAAATCCATGGAAGATGCTGAAAGAGTAAGAAAGTGGCATACCTTATCAAGTCTTGATATTAAGTGTGAAAGATTTTTGACACAATGAGCTGTCTCTCTAGAGAAACGAAATCCCAATCGGGCAGCAATTCTCACTCCACGCAGAATGCGAGCTGTAAAGAAAAGGAATCACATAACATCCCATTACACATGAGCTTGTCTGCCTCTACCTAATGCAGCAGCTCAAATAATTTTGCTAGGTCCATGTTGCGGAGGAAAACCAAAATGGCTGGATGCAAATGAAAGCTCACCACAGTCATCTTGAAAAGAAGTGCTTGCAGGGCTGATAGTGCGCACCTAGTTCCAGGAAAGGTGAAGTCAGGATAATAAAATTTTTGACAAATCTAAACTCATTGGAAAGCAAATAAGTTAAGAAATACATTCACACTTTAGCCTTTCTAATGTCTTTTAGACCCCCCATATAGTCGTATACTAATTTTGCATATGGATCGAACAGTAACCTGCATGCAAATGAAAAGAGAAATTAGTATATGGGCAAGAAAAGAAGCAAAAAGTATTCCATGCTAAAAATGTCACTAAACTGAAAAATCTTCAAACCAGTGACCCTGGCTTTTGTTAATCAATAAAATGACATTTTGACTGTCGAACTTTTCAAGCACCGACCCATTGATTGTGAAGTCCCGTTGCAGACAATTTCTCCAACGAACGTAATCTTTTTTGTCACAGTCGATGGAGCCTTCATCACATTGTCTAAAATCACCACCGAACCTCTTTCCAATGGTGCTAAAACTTGAAACCTTGCATTAACAACTAAAACTAATAACTGAGAAACAAAGGATGGCTAAATTAAAATAAATGCACTATAAAAACCATGTTTAATAAACAACAAAAAGCATATAGGCTAAGAATATCTCTCCATGGGTTATGAGAAGAATGGCTATAAAGACCAACAGTAATAAAAGAAAAGAAGGAACTATACCTCCACAATATCATCGCCAATATGCACATGACATATAGGGAACCGTCTGCCAATTATTTCACACCATGAAAACGTCCTCATTACCTGCAACTCAGATTGAAGCTTAGATCACAATTAGTTCTAGGAAGATTTCCAGCTATACATTGGTTATATTTGGTAACAATAATAATATTAACAGTCTGCTTTGCCTTCTTTTTTCTTTTAGTAAACAAGTGACTTATAAAACACAGTGCAGAGTTGAACTACAATCCATCAACGCTGAAGATGGAAAAGCAAAATCTAGAACTTGGTACATATCTATCTATGCTGCCCAAAACTTGTCTAGTTTAGCCCATTTACGGCAATTAAGGCAAGCTAACTAAAACTAATAAAGGTTATCAAAAGGATGGAACAATTGTAGGTTTCTAATTCCAAATAGGCAACAAGGTAAATGAGTCATAACACCTCGAGACGTTTCATGCGAATATGCACGCAGGGTGAACCATCTGTAGCATCTCATGTAACTTGAGAAAAAAGCTAACCTCTTTGAGTTCTGCAGATGTTATTACGTCAAAATCCTTTGGTGTACGGTTCAGGATAAGATCACGGACACATCCTCCCACAAGGTAAACCTCGTATCCTACACTATCAGAGTAAGATAAGGAAACAACTTTTTAAGAACATAGGACTAAATAAAGCAAAAGCTAATAAGGAGCTACATATAACCTTTTCGCCTAAGTGCATTAAGCACCTTTCTTGTAGGCTTTGCAATCATTGAAGTACTAATTCCAAGTTCCTTGGAATTCAACCTTTTCCACTCTGGAGGCTTACCACCATTTCCTTCTCCGACCTTGGCTCCTGAAAAAAAAGAAAGTTAAAGAAGGATATAAAAACACCAAAAAAATGGTATCTTTACAATTCCCGGAAGCATGAATTCCAGAATGAGTAAAAAACCAGAAACTACAATCTTTGTATGCCTGTGGAGAGAGGAGGAGTACCCAAACTGGAACGTTTGCTTTCCACCAAAAACTCCGGCTCATCAAGAGCCTGGATTGCTACAATGGAGCTAAAGCGAACCTGAAAAGAAATAAACCATCAATCAAAATGAAAGCTGAAAGGTTCCATAAAAATTCAATTACTTACAGTTGCATAACATGCTTACAGAAAGATGCATACTTTACACACAATCTAACCTTGCGAAAGCAACAAGCACGAGGGATTCGAGGGACCAAAATGGGTCTACAAAAAAAGCTCAGTCCGGAAATTGCCATGAGCGAAGGTGTGCAAAAGTTGTACGATTAATCCCACGTCTTGAAAAGGAAAGGGATAACAGGTTTAGGGTTTTAGGGCGATCAGACTGACAGAGGAGATCCACGTGAATGTGGATTGGGTTCCATCAAAGTTGGGAGGAGAATAAGCACTTAGATCCTTTACCAATTTTGGATCTAGACCCAATTTTCAACGGTGGGCTACATTGGCCATCTATAAACAACAGTTCTTCCTATCATGTTGTGTAATGGCGTCTAAACATGATTTGATATGTTCTTTATATTTGATTGAATTAAAAAAAATCATGTTCTATATGCATTGATGAATGATAAAGTAATTTTGATTAATCTATTTATTTATTAATTAAGTCTATTACTTCACTTTAAATTATTAAGATAAATGACTCATTTGAAATACATGATTTATAAATTATTATAATATGTATTTATTTATAAAATATAAAATTAAAATATACTGATTAGCGTTGTAAAAGAGTGTAAACTTAAGAACTGTTTGGTTCAATTTTATTTTTTAAAAGTTATTTTATATTCCAATTAAAAAAATATAAGTACATAATTTTATATTCCATTTTAAAAATATATGAGAAAATTATGCGAATATGAAAGTAAAATTAAACTCTTAGCTCTAATATTACAAGAGTTCTAAATATAAGTACATAATTTAGTAAAAGAAAAGGAAACATCAAAATGGTTTTATAAATTAGAATGTATCGTTGAAATTTATTTTCTTTAATTATGGAAATAAAATATTAATTTTGATTAATAAGAAAATTTATTATTAGTATTTTTAAAATATATTAATTCGTCGATTACATATTATAAATAAATTCTTTGACAAATCAAAGGGTTGTGAAAGGGATGTCAATTTGGCCCGACTCAATTTTGGCTCGAGTTTTTTAGGCCATGGACGAAGTTAGGCTGAATACAGGCCGAGCAGATCTAACCCATGGCCGATCGAAATATCAAAAATTATATTATTTTAGAATTTTTTTTAAATATAACCAGATGACTTGGGTTGGGTTGCCTATGACCCATTCAATAATGGGCTAGGCCACGGGCTAACCCACAAACCAGTCAACCCTTTGCTGCATTGACATGCATAGGTTGCAAGCCGATTGGTGTTAAAAGGGATAAGTGTGATGTATACCAGAGTTTAAGTTAGTGGATGACGTACCAATATGACTTAACTCGTTCTTGCTTCGTTCAACTTTAAAAGCAACGTTGATTTTATTGACGAAACCTGGTCAAGTAGGTTCTTGTTGGCTTCGTAAGACTATTTTATGTCCCATGTCACTTATAAATTTGAGTCTAATTAAAGCACTTAAGATAATAATTATTGGGTATTATAGATTGAGTTTCAAATGGGTCACGAATCTTTTTCCTCTCTCTTTTACTTACCAAAGGATATGTCCATTAGAGATGCTATATATATAAGTTGAAACAACTTATTGCATCATAACGCTTCTAAAACTTTTCTGAACCATTGAGGAAAACACTAAACGAAAGAAAACAAGAGGAAATAAAGATTCATTCAAACGAAATCATCATCTAATGAACACGAGATCATGGATACAGGTACGCACAAAATGAATCGATCCGATAAATATTTTACAGGATCAGATTTTTTGTTTCAGTTAATTAATTCTTATTATGTTTTATTAAATTTTATCCAAACGTTTATGTAAAGTTCACATGAATACGTGGATCAAATTAGAACTTTGATTTGTATTGTCTACTACCTCACCATAAGATTCCAAATTGATCCTGCTAACCTTGGGATGATTCTAATCTCGCTCTTGTTTTGGGAGGAAATTTTTACTTTGAATTTGCTTTATCAGTTGAAAAACGAAATAGTTTTTTTATAATGTGAGAATAAGATTACATATTATTAAACTATTTTAACTCGCTTTTGAAATTTTTATTACATAATGTTGTTGTTGTTTTCCTTAAATAGCTAGTGAAAGTAATACAATCTAGTATAATTTCGATGGCCTGAAATTGAATTTAAGTCTACACATTTCATTTCATATTAGGTATGAAATGATGGATTAAATTTTACAATTAAATTAATAAAATAAAAAGAAAATTATAATATTTAGTAAAAGAAAGTGAATAAGAAAAAATGATCTCAAATTTTAAAACAATCATTTAGTTACTCATATAATATCTTATAAATGCATAAAATATTTTTAAAATAATTATTTATTTACTTATATAATTATAATTTTATCTAACTTTTCAATTATAATCTATAAAATGTAGCCCAAATATTTTCTTATAATAGTTTGTTTGAATTATTTATTAATTCCTTCTTTTTTTTGTTTGATCTTAGGTCTATCAGAAATAGTTTTTCATCTAGTTATGTACTATTTGACCTTTTCAGATTATACAGTATCTGCAAAATTTTTACTTAATTGTTATTTTCGTTAAATAGTAGAAACCATCAATATGAGTATAGATGCAATACCCTAATAAAGACTTTGGAGAAAAAGTGCTTGTGTATATGTTTATATGCATAATGGAGAGTAAAAGTCATTATTCAATTTTAAAATATTTATAAAAAAAGGTTTTCACTTTTAGCAGTAATTTTACTATTTTTAAAAATTTTTTGACACATAAATTCAAGATACATAGATCGGATAGGCAAATAAATATTTCTTGCTTCAGCATACCATATCTGAACTGGGGTCAGAAGTCAGAAGCCGTCGATTTTGAGATTTTAGGCTGTGCATTAATGGCTTCCAAGCCTTGAGCCTTCCATTAATTGTGGCAGGAAAAGAAAAAAGGTTTACGTCATGAATGAATAACACCTTCTTCACCCGCTTGTTCTTTACCATAAATGCTTGATCGATAGTACTACTGTTGCTGGTCTTCAGTTTAGCTCTGTATCAAACGTTTCATTGTTTCGGTGGTTTCTCTGCAGGCAGTCGAACTGAGTTATGATAGCTTCCAGCATTACTAATTAAATATGTGAAACTAAGCCAATAATTTCTTAATTCATTCAATTTAAAGACTTCCATTAACGCAAACCAATGAAGATTTTATGCATATAAGTTGAATTTGACCTACTTCAATTTTAGTTGAGAATTGGATTTAGATATTTGATTTTTATCAAATTTAATATTAAATTTGGCAATATTTATTCAATATTTTTGGTTTACAAAAAAAAGAAAAACAAAACGAATAACACTTAGACTCTTATAAAAGGTGCGATTGTACAAAATTTCATTGAGGTCTCGAAAAAGTACATCCAACTGCACCTCAGTAATTATGAAAAATGTAATCACTGTTGCATTAAATTCGTGTTATATCATAATTGCAACTTAGATAGGAACTAGATCTGTATCAGAAAGAGATTTCTCAAAGCTTCAGCGTTCTCGTGTCCTGGCTACTCTGTGGATAGGCTACGAGGAGAGTGTGAAGCTACACCCTACGTACAGTTAGCTCTGAGTTACTTTTAGCTAATTAATTACCTCCGCGAGAAACGACTGACGCGTTGATTGAACCCATGTGTACGTACGACAGACTCCTGGAACCTCTACCGGTTTGTTTCCGTGTAATAAAAAATACGACTTGTTCTTTCCAAAGTTAACGAGCGATGAAGACAAATTCTCAGGTCGTGATCCTAAACCCAGCTAGCCATGGTTGTTTCTGATGATGTTGACATGGAAATCCATGGCTTCTCTAACGATATCAAGGTTTCAGACATGATAAGAGTGACAAGACTACTGACACTCGAAACTTGTGGATTGCTATTAAGAGTTAATATGATGAAGGAGAGCCTTGCTTATCCAAATCGATGTATGAAGATCTCCATATCATAATATGGTCTACTACTTTTCAGAAGTTGGAAGCAATTTGGATTAGTAGTTTACAACTGGCACTGAGTAATATGTTAATTCTCCACACTTGACCTGTCGAGTTTATAAAGAGAAGATTTAGTTTGTTGTAATTTCATCTCTGGCCTAATTGGTTTCAGAGAGCATACATAAGAACTAGAATTGCTAATCCATCGACCCTGAACTTAAGAGATTAGTTAGTACTAGAATTGCTAAATCATTTCTTCACATATAACCTTTATGTATAAATCTTCAGTTTAATATTGGCAGCGATAAGCTGTGAAGATTCTCAAAGGGTCACCTCAGCAGTGATACTGAAAGTCCTGAAGGAGATAAGCATGCCTGTGGCAAATCAACAAGACAAGTATGTGTTGACGTAAATCAGACCAATGCATGATCTACCAAAGCAAAGGACAGAGTACCGTTGTAGAGTTAATTTCTTGGAGAGAAATAGGAACTGAAGGAACTAAAACCTCAGGCAAGGACACGCCTACGGCTAAATGATCACAGAAAAAGGCCACCCCGAGCATCACGCGTATAACTGAATGGTCTCAATCAGAAATAGTCACTCAACCCCACGAAACCATCTTTTTCTCTGAAACATTTAACGTACAAGCACCCTCCAACCATACACTACGCTTTGAGAAATTTTCACATCCATTAAAACTGAATTACATAAAAGCTTGGCTTTTTGATCCTTTTGTTCTATATAGACTTCATTCCCTGGAGAGGAGTACAACAATGAAGAAGCAACATTGAAAACGTGTAAGAAAAGGGTGTTCAAAACCAACAAACCTTGCTACTAGGTCCTACTGAATAGATCATTTCTGAAATATTGCAGATTCCTGTAAAACACAGGTGTTCGGTGATCTGGTCAGTACCAACACTGACATGCGTAAAATTTAATAGGCCAGGAAGGAAGACGACGGTCGATTCATGTTTTGACTGTTCTTCACAGAAGAATGAAGACGTGTGAAATCGTTCTTTAAATTACGAAGTACAACTACGATCATGATCACCTTATACTTAACTTTTGATTATTTGATTTCTGGAAACAGATTATTTGATTACTAGAAATAGATAAATTAGAAAATTGCAAAACTGAAATAAATTATGTACGGTTTAAAAAAGAGGTGTAACTATGTTAGAATTTATAATGGCCTACATAAGAAGGAAAGTTATATCACATATAAGCTCAAGTGAGGTTTCATCTTAAAACTAATTGATGATAGGTGGAGTAACCCACTAGACTTATACGTTGATCTTCTTTCCTCTTTTTTTAAAGTGAGATAAACTCTCACTATTATATTTCAACACCCCCCTCATGTGTGGGTCTAACACGTGATATAATATATTATTTGGAGGTGTTAACTACTAACATAAGAACACCCTACTCTGATACCAGGTTAGAATTTACAATGGACTTACGACCCACACGAGAAGGAAAGTTAAACCACATATAAATCCAAGTGAGGTTCCATCCTAAAACCAATTGGTGATAGGTAGGGTAGCCCACTAGACTTATATGTTAGTCTTCTTTCCTCTCTTTTTCCAATGTGGGACAAACTCCCACTATTATATTTCAACAAACTATAAGAATAAGATATAAAAAATATTATTATAATATTATCACAATATTGTCAACTTATTCATTAGTGTTATCATTAAAATATCATATATTAATTTCTTTAATAATTATTTTATTGATACTTTAAAATCATATAATAATTAAAAATGAGTAAAAAATTCATCATTATTTTTAATATTTAATACCAAATATTAGTATAATTATTAACGTTGTTTAATTTCATACCAAACACACATAGTAAGAAATTGTACTCATATTCTATTTTTCACTTTCTATTTCCATTTTTTATTCTGATTCTTTCATTGCTAATTACCAAAAGAGACTTTATTATTATTGGGGTGAGATTAATTATTTTAATTTTTTGCAATTAAATTTGTATATATGTAATAATATATGTTATTTATAATTATGTTAATGACTCGCAATTATTCACTTCATTTATTTTAAATCAAATTATTTAAAAAACTAAGTTTTTAAAAAATAAAAATGTTATAATTTTTAAGACTAAAAAACAAAATATTTGGTTTAGCTTTTGGTTGTAATCTAACTTAAACCAGTACTTTATTTGACTTATAGTGTTGGGCCCCGAAAATTTTTTTCTTTATTTTCTCTATTTTTATTTATTTATTTATTATTATTCTTGATTTATTAATTTCTTTATTTGTCTACTTAAATTATTTTTATGTTTCCATAATTGTTTTAATTATGTGTATATATATATATGTATGTTTTTGAGTCTCGGGTTGGTAAACGTGTTTGGGTTTTTAAATATTGGGCTTTAGGATTGGAGAAATAAGAAGAAGAAGGCTTGAAGTAAGTTGTTTAGGGCTTAGTGG
>JANZLX010000006.1:32498285-32509365 GCA_025531955.1 Erythroxylum orinocense | reverse complement strand
ATGCATAGAAAGTCACAAACGATACTTATTTTGAATAATTAAAATCTCTCTAAAACGACATTTATTATGAATCGGAGGGAGTATAATTTTTGAAATTATTACAACTATTAATAGAGCTTACAAATCAATAATTGCGTCCCTATTTTCAAACTTTTTAATTGTTATCATTTACCTCAAGTACTACCCTCCTAGAATATTTTGTGGGAAAAAAATATAAAAACCACAATTCACACTAGATAAATGAATAACCAAATTCAGAAATTAATTTTTAATAAGTTAAATTGAGATTAAGGAAACACTAATCTATTGTAAGAGCACGAAATCATGTATTAATAATATACTTTAAAATAAACTATATAATAAACTTGATTTAATTATGAATGAGAGATGGGCCAAAGCTTTTCCTCTTCGGCTAGGACTCGGGTACGAACCACGTGTGTGTGGAGCTCCATATTACAATATGTGTTGGGTCAATGTCAAGGGTCAACCTCTCGGTGGCTGGCTCTATTCTCTAAGACGAGCATAGCCCAAATTCATCCTACGTTCTGTACACACCGGTTTGAGTTTATTATTAGCGACGTACACTTGCCAAGCTTGTGATTGCCAAAGTACACAGAGAGACGACTATTTCTCTCATCGGAGTTCTGTTATTTTCCTCTGATCGTGACCCTTTCCGCTCTCTTTAGGTCTTTGTTATCCAGTCAAACACAAAGAGATAAAAAGTAGCGCAAGCAAGGATGGAGGAGTACTATTATTTTCAGAGCAGGAAGCAAAAAGAGTATCATGTTCGTGTGAAACCAGATCCCACTATCACCAACCATTATTATTATTGTTTAGCAGAAACATAGGTATCTTCTCTGAATTATTCACCATACCCACCAAAAAAAAAAAAGAAGAGAAAAATCTCTGGATGGTCCAATTCTGTACAAGTAAGTTTCCATTCTACTTCGGGTGAGATAAGGTTGTCCTGTTGTCAGACTGATTTAAGTTCCAAATTTTCTAAACAAATCGTCATTATTTTGCTTAAAAGAGCCACACCCATAAAGTGAAAGCTCCTTTAACTTTAAATTTGTGTAAATTTACTTTATTTTGTGTTGAATAATAAGTAGATGGTGGGATTTGAACTCATGACCATTTGGTTACAAAGGTTCTGATACTAAATTAAATGACCGTTTTATTACAATAGATTAAGTTGTTGTGTAAGGTCAACTTAATTAGTTTTATATATTTACTAATATACCTCCTCAAGTGAAAATCCTTTGGACTTAAAATTTGCACAGGTTCAATTTACCTTGTGCTGAATAATAAGTAAATGGTAGGATTTGAACTCAAAACTACTTAGTCACAAATGTTTTATGTGAAACTAGCTTAATTAATTTTTTTTTGTACACCCAGGATATCCATCGACGGAATCAGTAACTAATCTCTTCGTTGCGGGAACATTTCCAACACGGAAGGGCTACAATTGGCCCAGGAGCTTGCTGCATTCCTAAGGGTGAGGATCGAACCTCCAACCACTTGGTTAAGCGACGAAGGCATGTACAATCTACGTCAACTCAATGAGTTTAGCTTAATTAGTTTTATTTATTAGGTAACGAGTTTCAGACAGAGATAAGTTTGGATAACCCAAACTTAAACTCAATTAAAAAAATTATTTTATACTTATAATTTAAAAAAATAGCGTGATCAGGTCTTTGGGCAGACTCATTATCATCTGTAATTGATTTGTTAAATAATTTATTAAATCAATATATAAAAAAGTAAAAATGTTCATCCTTAAGTAATGAAATGGACATGTCTATGGTACAATTTTTAAATATATTCTTATTAAAAATTTTTGGTCCCTCCCTTTGAAAATGTTATTCTCTGAGCATTTATTTTTGAGGGGATGAGAGAGATGGAGAAATTTCTGAGACAAGACCAGTCAAATGTTGGTGCTCTTTAAATAGCCTTGATGTAGAGGCCCTCTTAGATTGCCATAGAACGACTTTTCTCGACTGCTGCTTCTGGCTGTCTCCAAACTCCAACCTCCATCGTCATCTTCCCACCTTTCTCTTCCATCACTTTCCTGAAACCTTTCAATTTTCCAATCCCAAAGCTCCATCAAATGTCGGCCTTTTCATACCAACACTACCACCCTTTTCTTGTGGACACGTCTGTTACGAACATGACGGGTTTATTGGATGATGAAAACATCAAGAACAACTGCTTTCCTCAAGTTTACCCTCTTGGATCTCTTTATGGAACTCCCCTTGATGCTAAATTTCAGGAAGCTAGTCATATTGATCACAACTCTCAGGTTGTGATAAGTGATACTGAGACTTCTGTTACCAAAAAACAGAGCACAGACTCTTCAACTATAGTGGACAAGCTTGAAAGTGGTGAGCAAGTCGCTCAGAAGGTGATTCCCATGAACAAGAAGAGGAAGCATGCAAATGGGTCATTCTTGACCTCTGCTCAATCGAAGGTAAGCCATCGTCAAGTCCATACACACATAAGAATTCCATCTAATGATGATATCCTTGTTCATTGATATTTGGTGTTTTTGTTAGGATGCTAGAGAAGGGAAAAGCAAGAACCATAAGAAATGTAATGATGTTATGAAGGAAGCTGAGAAGCAGCCAGAAGCCCAGAAAAAGGATCAGAAGAAAGCTACTGAAGAGCCTCCAACAGACTACATTCACGTGAGAGCAAGGAGGGGTCAAGCAACAGACAGTCACAGCCTTGCAGAGAGGGTGCTTTTTCTTCACCAAAACCTTAAACCTTCATGTTCCCATACAAGAAACTTCAAATATTTCCAAGTCCCTGCATAATATTCCACCAAGTCATGTCTCATTAACAATGTCCATGAATAACTTTCAGGCAAGAAGAGAGAAGATCAGTGAGAGGATGAAGACATTGCAGCGTCTTGTTCCTGGTTGTGACAAGGTTGCTGTTCAGTTCCCTGTCTTAATCTTGCCTTTCCCTATTCCTTTACTTTGATTTATATATATGACAGCTTAACGTGACACAGGTGACTGGCAAGGCCCAAATGTTGGATGAGATCATCAATTATGTCCAGTCCTTGCAAAATCAAGTGGAGGTAAACATAACAATTTCTATTAAGAAGCTGTATCTTTGACTAGTTCTGTATTGAGGTGTGATCAGTATTAACTCCCTTATGTCTTGTCATTTTCCCAGTTCCTGTCCATGAAGCTTGCTTCTGTTAATCCCTTGATATGTGACATTCGAATGGATCTGGATCCTTTCATAATCAGATCTGAGGTAAAAATTGTGTCTGTAACTTATCTGGTTTAAGATTAAATACACATACAAGACTAAATCTCATGTGATCTGTGAAAACATTTTCGGAAGTTGAGTGGCATGGAATCACCTCCGCCATGTGTGCAACAATGCAGCCCCAACCAATCTGCAGCTTTTGCTGATGCAACCACTATTCTAGCCACCAGTTCTACTAGCAACTTTGCCGCTGTAAATAACTATCCTCTTATTGATAGTTCAGCTTCACTTTTACTTCAAGGTCAAAGAGCCAGTGTCAGTGAACTAATCACCAAGGTATGCAAGTCCTCCTGTGTGGTTTATTGAGAAAACACTGATTAAGCATCAAACATAACCAAGTTAGATTATCTTCTGACATGTTACAAATGCAAAATTTCTCAGGATAGTGGTAGTCTATTATGGGATGTGGAGGAGCAAAGGCAGAAACTTCTCAATCCATTCAGCCATGACCTGTGTTCTTTTCACTAAAACAATAAACAAGAGCAGCCCTACAAGGATCTGGTAATCCCCCATGTTCTGTCTCATGTAACTATAGCAAAAAAAAAACAAAAATTATATATTGACAAACAAAATAATATGTGCTTCTTACTTATGCCCTAGACTAATAATTTATTTTTAATTTCCAGCTTGCCAGGAGGTGGAAAAAGCCAGCGAAAGGATGACTTGGGAAGATGAGAAGGAAGTACTTGTGTTTTAAGCATATGTTCCAAAGGATGGTTATCTCTTCTTTAGCTGAACCCGCCTGTTTGCAAGTGCAATACTGTAAAGAGTTCTTAAGTAGAATCTAAACATGAATAAAGGGCAGCCAAAATCAGTGGATGGAGAAATCAGAGAACATGTACAACCGACCAAATAAGACCAGATCTTTTTGTAGATCCCTTGTTCCTGTCCATTTTGACCCCCCTCAAGTCTCTAATGCACAAATTCCAAGGTTCCTGTTTGGTTGTTAAGACAGGACACTCCTTTCATGCAGAGAGTATAGTATTCAAAGTAACTACGCACTTTTTCCCATGTAGAACATAATATTTAAATAACCTCCTGGGATTGAATTATTGTGGATTCAGTTATTCTGTTATTACAGTTATTTTTACTGTTCTTTCCTCCCCTCTCTTTCACTGCAGTTGTTGTTGGTGACTTTTGTTCGAATATTCAAGTGTCTTGCCATTTAAGGTGTTGATATTTACTGCAAATTGAAATCAGTTATTAACAGAAAGCATTTACAAATTGGATCTGTTTTTCCTTCAGCTTCATAACTTACCACTCTATTGAATGTCACTTCCAAGTTTCATGTTGCAGCTAGCTAACTTAGATAATAACAATTTAACCTTTCAGTGTGCTAAACTAATAAAAAAATTGTTCTTCAGTCCTGAAACAATGCGACATGGATGCTAAATATGAAACCTGACAGCTCAATTTGAAAATTAGTAGCTGATTGAAATCGTCAAGCCAGTATGTTAAGGCAAGCAATCAGGAGAATCCTTTGCCTTAAAGGAAATAATTTAAAGTTGAAACAAGACTTTGTACTTGTTTTTCATATGAAATGACAAACGACAGCAGCTACTAGTTACTTGTCCATTCACCTGTCTGTCAAGTTAAAGAACTCAACGTATCATTAGAACCTTAAAAACGGTTAATCTAAATCTAATCCAACATTATCCTATGTAATGACATCAGTAGATGTCTTTAAAATGATTGCCCCATCATTTGTAATGATATGATTACTATTTCTTATCAAAAGCTTTTAACACCTTCGGCTTCCATTCATTTTCCTTTCTCTGGTTTTTAAGTTGCTAATAGCTACTGTAGACACAGACAATCCATGTGCTTCTTGTGCTCCTCCTTTTCCTAGCCCTGGCCCACATGTTTAGGTTCTATCTTATATAATTGAGTCGTATTGCACAAATAGTTCGATCTTTTTGTTTTACCTTGTCTTGTCCCATCTCCTGCACAGCTTAAAAAGAACTGGCAGCTAGCTCCGGAAGTAACTAGTTACTCCTTGTATTATCTTTTTCCTTTCACCTTCCTACAGGCTACAACTTTTTGAGTTTTCCTCTAGAAATGGTTCAAGTGTTGAAGATAGTCCCTTTACAACTATTCAAAACACATTCAAAAAGTAACACATATCGCATTAAATATTCATATTGATCATAAAAGCGGAGGATGATTAATGCTGAACAATGATGATCAATCAATGGAAGATGAGGCCCACCAGTATGAGTTTTGTTCGGCAAGATGGGCAATCTCTATATTCCAGGTGGTTGAAAACTGGATGGCAGAGAGGTCACAGTTCTTCTAACATAAGGTGTCACAGCTACGTGAAGCAGAACTAAATACGTACTTACCATGTTTGCTTACTTGCTTGGATTTGCCAATTGGATGATGTTAGAAATTAAAGTTTTGGCAATGATGGAACAACATTGCAGCTCACCAACTCATCATTTTCTTCATTTGGGATCATTTGTGCTTGTGTTTTTCTATATATTTCCAAGCCCTACTTGGGTCACTATGTTCATCTTTCATCAAACATTTGCATTATTGACATTTATTAACTTCCCATTTTCCTTTGGCCAACTTGGCTATACTTTCCAAGTTAGGAAGAACATCTTCTAGTCTTCTATTGCAGAACTTCGGAACTTGGCCATAAATTAAAGGTGAGGCCGAACTAATTGTTTTCTTCCACGTACCCAAAAATCCAGGAAAATTTGCGTCTGACTATGATCATCCAATTCCATTGGAACAACTGTTCTGTTCTAAAGTAACAAAGACAGCGTCTTTCCTTACAACAAAGCTCTGATATCCTCTAAATCTTTTCCTGTGATGTGTCAGTGTCCATGGATTAGAGATAACATAAACCCTATAACTTTCCATAAAGCTTAAGATTCATCAAATTACACCACTTGGCTCAGTCCACCTCATACACAATGATCCAGAACTATGAATCCAACATTTTCTTTTCCACGAAAATATGGCGCTCCAGATTCACTCCATTCGAAGTTCTGCCACGACAGCATATCCTGGAGAATTCTCTTCACTGTATCAGCATAACACATAGACGTGCATGACCCATCCTGATGTTTAATGCTACTTGACAAGGCCTCTAAAACATGATACATGTCTGCTGCATTTTCTTTTCATATTATAAAGTTTTAACAGTTCTATACCACAAACTCAGTTTACATTGCTCTAATTAACATGAAATGCATGTCCTAAAAGCCCAATTGAATGCCCAGGTAAGTCAACATATACTTATGGTCCCTTTGTCTTCAGTTTTGGTCTATCTTTCACTGACTAAGAATTCTCACCATTAAAGATTGAATTGATGGCTAATAGAATATACCCTACACCTCCAACGAAGCTAAAGTTCCACGAATGTGTACGTATGTATGTACGTATGCATGCATGGACCATCTCCTGATGAAAAATGCTAGGCAAAGAGGTCTTGCAATAAGTTTTTCTTTAATTGATCATTAATTCCTAGAGATCACATAACTTGGAGTTATGTTTCAACGACCGAATGCAGTTTGTAGTAAACAACAAAAGGGTATGCAACTACAAGAGATCTTCCCAGCTTGCATGATCTCTTGACTTTCTCGTTCTTAGTGTAGATGTAGTTCTTAACTTGAAGATAAGGACGTGAACAAATGTATATCATATTCACATTTAGAGAGGGACCATTGTAGTGAAGATCATGTTGGGGACGGTGTAGCCGATGGTGGTGAAAGATGGGGCCGGTAAATCGATCGACCGGGGACCCACCACCACTTGCCGACTGGCAACGGAGGAGCAAGCCCGCATGGCAAGGCCCTCCCCTCTTCACAAATTGAATTGCAGTGTTTCTTTTGTCTAGCAAGGAATAATAGAGATAACAAACAAAGATATATTGATGAAGGTGACATTGATTTTGTTTTTGGTCATGTCCTCATCTTCTTTGTTTGCTAAGTCATGTGCTGTCCCTAAGATGGTCTTCAAGAGAGTTGTTGTTCCCACTTGTTTGTGTCTCTAGTCTCTACTCTCCACTCACTAGTTTTCTTCCCTATTATAATCTATACATATACATACATAACAAAACAGGAGGTTGGCTACAATCTTATAGGTCTATAATACTAAAACCATAGATAAAAATAAATAAAGATACCTTAAAAAATAGTCTTTATTTAGAAGAAATTTAATATTAAATAATTTTATAATATTTTCCATTATTATGTAATTCAATTATCATTACTAATTTTCATAGGTTAATTTATTAAGCATGAGATATGGATAACATGATAGACAATGCATGAGTTGGAGCACTACCCTATTCTATTTAGAGTGTTCCAACCCTGTTTCGTTTAATTTAGTCTACATATTCAAGTGAAAATTACATAAATATATAGATGAGATTTAATAGGATAGAGTTGGAGCTGATTAGAAGATATGATCTTGACAATACATATTTCAAAAATACTTCTTCGACATGACAAGATCTAGTGGAACTCTCTTAAGGTAGCAGGAGAAGGCAGTATTAGGGGACTTCTGATCTGATTCATCTTTTGGTTTCTGAATGTTTCCTGTTGGCTTATATGGTATGAATACACATGTGGTATTTGTCCTAACTTGCCAACTTGTCCCAGCAGAAAATGGGTCTTCCAAGTACCTTATTTACACTCCCATCTGTGTCAATCGTTTTTAGGTTTGGAAAATGAAAATGGCCAGAATTGTTAATTATATTCAAGATTTCATACCGCACGTGATAGTTTATACTTCAAGCTTATCTAAGCTTGTGAAGAAGAGCATCTAAAGCCAATTTGTCATGATCTTCCTCCTTTAAAAATTTATTTTTTCAAAAGATTAATATCAACTTTATTTTTTAATACTACAAATGATGAATAAAATGGGTATTAACATTATACAAAATAAAGGTAAACTGTATATTTTATTTTTAAGGATTTCATAAAATTTTAAGTTTGATCCTAACAATTATAGTGTTCAATTCAACCATGTATATTATAAAATTTTTTAACACTAAATCTAGTTTATCTAAATTATTTTAACAATAACTTAATTTGAGTTTCAAATAAATATACATTAAAATATTTAATTAGAAGTTAATTAATAATTACAAAATTAACATATGAATACACTACAAAAGTCCTAGGACTTCAAAATTTTTAATAACAATGTTGATTTATTGTTTTCAATTATATATAATTGGTAATGATGTTAGAATTATAAATTTTGAATTTATTAATCTTTATTCACACATAAGTTAAATTAAAAATTTTAAAGTTAGATTATACCATAGAGATATAAATTAACGAAAGTCTCACATAAATTCGTAATTTGCCTATTAAAAATCAATTAAAATAATAATCATTATAAAAAACTTATTTAAACACTCAATAATATGACTGAGCGTTTGAAATTTTAACAATTACGAAGTAAAAAATGAATTACATGTCAATTCTTATTTCTTACACATGCAGCCGCTAATGTCATGTCCTTGTCATGTCTGCAATGTCTTTGGCAGTTAATGGTGCCATTGAACAATTTCACCACGGCCAAGATTCCACCCATCAATCAACTTCAGGTTCGAACTAGTTTGGAAAATGAGCAGTCCTGGGTTTGAGCTGCAATCTTTGTTTGTTGCAATGATTATGACCATGCATTCCCTAGCAGTAGTTCTGTTTCTTTCCATTCATGTCGAAGCAAGTAGCTCAACCTAGAACAAACAAAATTGGTTATAAATAAAGATAGGATTTGCCAGTTCATATTTATTATTTAAAATATGTAAATTATGATTTGTTTTTAATATAATTAAAAATAAAAAGTGAGAAGTGAAGCAAGACCAACCAAGAGCAAAGTATGATCTCCTCCCTACTTACCAACTTAACAGTAAGCAACATTTCTGGGACCAATGCCTGAGTTGTTCATTTCATGTTGGTGTTTTCTTCTTCCATGCACCAACCATCACTAGGTTAATCAGCCAAGTCTCACGTCATTAACTCTCTAACACATGCCTTCGAAGGTATGCTAAACCTTGAACTTGACCCAATAATCTTCATCTGAGAGGATCGAAGGTTTCTGTAATTCATTGTAATTACGTTTACATCGTTAAAATCTCGAACTGGATGAGTGTCCGTTAGGTCAAGTTTCCGAGGGACTCCGGAAAATAGTGTTTTGGGCCGTGAAGTTATCCTGCATTTTGCTTGCTAGCTCTTAATTACATTTGACACGATATGGTCCAATATCATATCTCCAAAGTGAAACAGGACTGGCGTAGCAATCACACTCCTGTAACTTTTTGTACCGTGTTGAACAGTGTAGAAGTGCCAAATTTATTGAGTAGGGGACCAAAGTATGTGCAAAGGTATGTCTCCAGGACGACCCATTCCTACAAATTCGTGTATTGGCTCCAGAGGAAGCAGTTGAGTGCATGCATGCAACGCAGTTACTACCGTCCAGTCTTTGGTTTTGTGTCCATTTTCTTATCAAGTGGTCCTCTCAGCGCCACTACCATCTAAACACCATTGTATGGTTCTTACTCTTCCTCGTCACGTAGCACACGTAGACGACTACAAAACAATAAAGTAACCCACAAGGTGCTACCATGTTCTTCTCTTCTGTTTCAAAAGGAAATTCACTTTTTAGGGCAAGTTAGGTGGTAAGGGGATTCTGCAAAGAGTCTCTAAAATTTTATCTAATCTTCTGATATTAATTATAATTATAAAATATATTAACCAAATATTCAAAAATTTTAATTTATTATAAACACAAATATAAATGATTCATTTAATGCTAAAAGAAATTGTAGTTATGAGAAGGCTTTAAAATTAATTTACACTATTGAACGTCACATTATCCTAAGTCACATTCTAAAAATTTCAAATTACCATTTCCAATGTCTCTCAATTTGAAACTTTCTTTATTATGTTAAATCTAGCAGGTATTCTTTGAAAATCTTGAATCTTTATTACCTTTGTAAAAATATCCGCAACTTCATCTTGACTTTTCACATACTTAAGCTCTATTTACTTGTTGGTAATACATTCTCTAATAAAATGATACCTTGTATTTGTATGCTTATTTTGATCATGAAGCACCAGATTCTTAATAAATGTTTGTGCAGACTTGTTATAAATGTAAATTTCCGTAGCTATTCAATAGTTTTCTAGGATAAATGGTACCTAGCGAAGAATTCCTTTGGCAACTTTCATGGGGGTGGAGGTAGGAGCTTTCATATATAAATCGATTTACTGCTCTAACTGAACAAAGAATATTGGACCTTGTATGTGTTAAATATCTCAAGCTTTTCACAAAACTTCTGAAAACAATGTGATTTTGTTTTTCTTTATCTTCATACTTTGGTCCACTTTCCATAAGTATGTTTATCAAATTACAATCAATCATTTTAAACTTCTTCAAGACTTTTTTTGCGTAAACTTTTCAAAAAATGAATATTCCTTCTTCCATTTTCTCACCTTTAGGCTCAAGTAATATGACATAAGTCTTATATCAATTATTTCAAATTCAAGTGACATAGCCTTCTTAAATTCTTCAAACAAGTTTGAAGTATTATGAGTGAAAATAAGATTATCCATATAAAGACAAACAAGCAAACTGTCTCCATTGTTATGAATTATGATGTAAAGAGTGTAGGAAAATCCCGGTGCGAGTATCACATACTCGCGGTGCGGAAAACAAAAATTTTTATCCCGGGACCTTCCCGAAACTCAAGATCGTTATGTCTATATAACTAGGTCAAACCATAACGACCAAAGGAGCCCGTCTCTAACGGTATCCACGCAGAGGTCGGAGAACC
>JANZLX010000006.1:32467284-32481004 GCA_025531955.1 Erythroxylum orinocense | reverse complement strand
TTATTTTTATTATTAAAATCCTTATTATGATTAATTTTATTCTTCTATTTATTATTATTATTATTATTATTATTATTATTATTATTATACGAAATTAATTTCTTATTGTTATTATTATTTGTTAAATTTTTTTACTAATACAAATCATTCGTTTTAAAATAATCAATGAATTACATATTTTCAATCATATTATACTGCAGGGGTACTTTAGTCATTGACACTGTTTTTATGTTCTGTCAACTGCAACCAAACACATTTCTGTCCTCGAGACGAGCATAGTTTTATCTGTTTTGTCCATCACAACTAAATACCTCACTGTCTTTAATTTTTATTATGTTTTATCTCCAATTTTTTGTTTAGTTCCGTCTCAGCATATGGATTACAGTAACCATACACAGTGTTATTGTTTCATGCCGTCTTTATGATGGTTGACTTCTTTCTTCATTGTTTATGTTGTCTTCATTCCCTTGTTGTCTTCCATATAGGTTGCGACCATGTCCTCTTCCTTGCCCGCATCCTTTAAATTGATTCTTTTCTCCTTCATCATTGATTAAAGTAGTCTTAACTTTGAGAACATTCCCCAATGATTCTTCTTGTCCTCTCTTAGTATTTTCTTCATAGACTTATAAAGATCTCTCTATTTATTCAATGATAAGTGAGTCTATAAATGTTGACTTTTCAATGACAAACATTATACAATCAAATTTGGGAGTTAAAGAATGAAGAATTTTCTTCACATCATGAACTTCTTCTATCTTGTCTACATATCTCTTTAATTGATTTACACTTGCCTTCACTCATGTACAATAATCCAAATTTGATTTGAATTTCATCTTTAAAACTTCAAAATCACACCTTATTGTTTGAAGTCTTACTTATGTTACTTTATCAACACCTCGAAAAAGACTCTTCTAAATATTTTATGCTTTCTTTGAACTAGTAGCAATGGCTACCTTCTCAAATATTAAATCATCCGAACGTCAATGGTCAAGAGTGAGAGCTTGTTAATAATTTTTTTAAATCTTAGACAAAGCTTCCTTACTATTATGAGATAATTTTTATTTATTTTGAAGCTTCTCATAGCCTTTCTTTACAGCCTCCCACATATATTGAGAGCTAAACAAAGCTTTTATACATAGACATCATTTCTTATAATTCTCCTTTGTGAGATGAGGAAATTAGAAGGAAGCAAGTCCATTACTTACAATTTCGTACTTTCTTCATAACACCCTTCTTTGTACTTTAAGAAATAAGACTATAATATCACTTTGTTAAGAAATGAGAGAATGGAGAATAAAGAATAAAAAGAAACTTTATTATGTTTCATCTTAATTATTATAAAATAGACCATGGTATCTATAAAGGTATTCATCCTCAATTTACAAAAGATCATAAATATATATATACATAAATCACTTAATACTATAAGACTTTTGTGGTTATGAGAAGACTATTAAATTAATTTACACTATTTCTAACACCACACTTTCCTCATGAGACATTATAGAATATTTAAATTATTTTTACAAATCCTTTATAATAAATTGAGCATGAAGAGCTTGAATGACTTGCATGATCAAATTAGTATTGTTTTATGTCAAGTTTATGTCATTAACGTAAATCAAAGAAAGTAAAATATCATTACTAGCATTGTAAATAAACAACGAGGGATATATTTAAGAAGCTTTAAACCCAAAAGAAATCAAGGGCTCCGTAAGATAATGAAACCATCTCTTTTACACCACTTGAGACCTCCTGTGCCACCTACCTTGTTCTAACCCTGCTTATTTCAGCCATATATTTTTGTGAGACCTATATAAATATGTGGTTGAAATGAACTGAAGCAGGATTAGAACAGGATAAGTGGCACAGGTGATCCCGTTCCCTTTTACATGTACTTGACATAGACAATCATGATGTGGATTACAACATAAAGCAAATTCTATTTTTTTGATTTTTGATTTTGATTTTTTGTTTCTTTTTTAATTAAAATATAAAATATGTTTGACTAAGATTTTTAACATAAGAAGTGAAAAAAAAAGTTTAGTTGACCTTTATAATAAAAACTAAAACAAAAATATTTTTAGTTTTATCATGTTTCTTTTTTTAGTTATATTCTTATGTTAATTATTTTTAATATAATATTTTATATTTTAAAATTAATTAATTCTTATTATGGTTAGAAATAAAATATATGAATATTTATATAATTAAGAAATTTGCACATTGATTGTATATAATAAAGTTCTATAAATTAAAAAATTACATTAAGTCTTCTAATATAATTGTGTATAATATAACAAATCACATATGAGGCCAAAGTTATGCATCAAACATGATTTAACTCAGCTTCTTAAACTTTTCCTAGTCAAATGATACAATCCTCTAAGAATTTCATGATCGATAAATTAAGGAAGATAATCATGACATACCTTTTGTGTGATGAGGGCGATATCCAGTGAAAGCGGTATTTCGAAATTTGTAGAATTCTTTCTTAAAGCCGTTAATTTCAAACTTCATTGTCGGCGTTGTCGTTGTCAGATCCTTGTTGAGTTCGATGAAGATGAATGTTCAATTAACGTAGCAAGTGGATAATATCGAGGTAGATGATGATGATCGGAAAATTGCAGGACCATTCATTGTACCTGAACTAGGAAATATATACAATTGAATGTACTCAAGTCGCTAACGTGTTCGCAAAGGACACTGATATTTGATTGATCAAATGCTCTTACAATCACTACGATAGTACGATGCATTCATTATCCATTTGAAATGATTAAGAGTGAAACTGGTAATTTTGAGAATCGGCTTGATCTAGACTTCTAGTTCATTACGTTCTGAATTCAACTTGAATTTCATAAATTTAAGTCCAAAATTTTTTTCAAGTAATAAACAAATATTAAACATCGGCGGGCGGATAATTTGAGAAGAAGAAAGGCAATGGCGTCCACATCCACTCTCACCGTACTGACCACTGTGTAAACATTTGAATATTTTTGCTTTTTTTTTTCCTACTTGAAAGAAAGATAGAAAGATGAATACCAGGAGTTAGTGGAGAGAGCGGAACGTTGAACAGACGAAACTGGAAGATCCATCGACGAGTATCATATTCTCAGACAATGCCCAGAGAGCAGCAAACAGATTCTTCCTCTTCTCTCTTTGTAAATGCATTCTCTTCTCTTTCGTCTGAGAGAGAGATCGTCTGAGAGAGAGATGATGGAACAATGGCCAACAGGTATCCGAAAATCTGAAATTAAATTTCAGAAACGTATTTGATCCGAAAAATAGTTGCCCCGACCCAACTCGTTCGACCTGAATCACTCAACAGAACTTGAACCGACTTGATTCGAGACCATTCGACCCAACCCGACTTGTTTAGGCCCATTTTGACTATATGCAGAAATGATTTAGACCATTGACCGATCTAGTTCGGTTATGTCCCCACTTTCCCCTACCAATTTACAAACTCCTTCAGACTCAGCCCAACTTGCTTCGACCCGACCTACTTAAAAATAATTTTCCACAACCCGACTTGACCCGAATTGATTCGACCCGGGCCAAATTACCAAAACCGGCGGGAAAATAGAGGCTTTTGAGCTCTGCAATCCATGGGATTTTTGCAAATTTAGCAGCAAAAACAATGTTCCTGTTTGTCGGAGACGTTCTTTCGCTGGTCAGGTTATGGAAATTTACTGAATTAAGCCAATTTCAGGTAAATTTCCCGCTCACTGTTCTCCTTTCTTTACCTCCAACTTCAGAACATATTCCACTGGCTTTGCTTCGCAGAAAACGTGCATGAACACAGAATCGTATATTCAACGAAAACTCAACGCTTAATCACCTCCATTTCATAACTATTTCTCGAAGAATCTGGATCATCGAAAATGAACAACGCACTTAAAGCAGCCTGCGGACCTCCAAAGAGAATCTTCCGTAGAGATCTCATCGAACGGAAGAGTGGCGTAATTTCAACTTTGTAAGAGGAACAAGAAAACCGTCAGAACACATTAGGGAGAGGCGGATGAGAGCATTATGTCGAAAGGATTTCGCAGACTTCTTCTTGAACGCCGAGGCCGCTCAAGGGAAGGAACGATTCGAGTATCTGTAATTAAAAAAAATATTTAATTTTTATTTTTCAATTATATTTTTATGTTAATTATTTTAATATATTATATTAAGGTTAGTACTCTAAGACTAAAAAATACGACCCGATATCAAAACAAGAAAGAATAGACCGGCCTGTTACTTCTGGCCCAATAATACCTCACGACGTCGTCTTGTGGCAGATACAATGAAAATCAGTTCTGGAGCAACTTTGAAATGGCGACGTTGGTGAAAAAACGCCATAATTTCGCCTTCTTTTTCAATTCCCAAATCCATTGCATATCAGAGGCGAGTAGTGACTCGCTCATATTAACAATTTAAATGAAGCTATTGCAGTGGGGCCTGTTAGTAGCTTCAGTTTCTGGACTCTTCTTGATTCTCAACTACATCACCGGCGTGTCCGATCAAGGTACTTAATTCGTATATGTATGTGTGTGAATGCCTGTGAATTGCATGAATGAAGATTTTTTTGTTGTTCATTTTGGTGGGTTTCTTTTGTTTTGTTTGAAGGAGGTGTAGTTGATGAGATCCGACTGCTATCGAACGAAGATGTGGATGCATTGCAATCTCTACAGAGTAGTTTCAAGAAGTGTGTGGTAATTTTTTTTTCTCCTTTTCTGTGAAAAAACAAATGGTAAAGGTTGGACCTTTGGTTTGAACTGATCGGTACATCATAGTGTATAATTTTGAAGTGGCAGTCTGATGTGAAACAATGGCTTTGGTTTGATTCATTTTGTTTTTAATGGTGCAGAGAGCAAATGGACTAGGTTTACACGCTGCCACTGGCAAGGATAGTTGTCAGCTCATCATGAACTTCCCCAGTGATACTGTGCCTATGTGGGTATGGCTCTTTCTTTAAGTATTTTGCTAATTCTGCTGAAAATGCAGCTCTTCATGTCCTATTCCACAGATAAATAAAATGGTTCAGTGCATAAATTAATAACTTAGCATATAAGAATATACACGAGTTCTTTGTTTTAACTTTTGCCTGACGATTTACATGCAAACAGAAAGACCCAACTACTGGGGAACTTGAAGGTTTGTCCTTTGAATTTAACATTTGTGAAGCTGTTGCTACGTGGGAGCAGGTGAGCTAAACTTTTCTGTTCCTTTTTGTCACTATTCTACCATGGATTTAAATTTGTTCTGTAGTTTATCTCATATCTTGCTCTTTCTGGACTTGAGTTATGTTGATAATTGACTTATTATTTAGTGAGTGATTGTCAGGTGCGGAACAGTACTACGATACTCACCAGGGAGTACATTGAGGCTTTACCAAATGGATGGGAGGACTATGCATGGCGTAGGATTAACAAAGGAGTAAATCTGTAAGTCATACTACTAACTTCTAGTTAAAAGAATGATTATTTTAAATGCGGTTGATTGAAGTATAATCTATAGAAAAGAAAAAGGGAATGACATGTAATGTTTTCGAACCTTTGATTGATATGCTTCAGTAAAGTAGCTTTTTAAGAGACAGCAAATTGAGTAGTTTCTATCTTCACTAGTTAAATTGAATATTTAAACTATTAAATATCTAGCAGCAATTATTGATGGATTTCATCTATTGTTTGCTGAAGTAATCGCTGTCAGAATAAAACATTATGCATGGAGAAACTCTCATTGGTACTTCCGGAAACACCACCTTATATACCAAGGCAGTTTGACCGATGTGCTGTTATCGGTAATTCAGGAGATCTCCTGAAAACAAGGTTTGGAAAGGAAATAGACAGCTATGATGCTGTTCTGAGAGAGAATGGTGCGCCCATCCAGGTTAGTTGTTTTGTATATGTTGTAGGCAACCTTCTACTTTCTTTCACTTCAGCCGTGTCAATTGATTTTATTAATTTGTTTTGCAGAACTTTACAGAATATGTGGGCCAGAAAAGTACATTTCGTCTTCTTAATCGAGGATCTGCCAAAGCTCTTGATAAAGTTGTAGAGTTAGATGGTAAGCTCATTGGTCCGTTTATTTCAAGGCATTTCACATCGTACTAAAGTAACGCTCATTGGGTAAATCCTGCAGAAACAAGGAAGGAGGTCTTGATAGTCAAAACAACAATACATGACATCATGAGCAAGATGATTCGGGTTTGTTACACTATACTCAGTATTTCCATAGGTTTTATCTTTCTCCTAATGAAATGGAAATGGAAACAGCTGATATAAATGAAAAAATGTCACATTTGCTCACTAGAGCAAATTGTCTTGTGCATGTGATTTAGAAGCCAAGAATTGTTTAGAAGTTTTAACTTTTGCTTTGAAATTGATCTTGTAGGTTTGATGTTTAGCGCTCTTATATAACTTATTTTTATCATGCTTTTACATGTCCTTATTCTTTTTATGTCAGTCTTATCTGGCATAAGTAAAACCATTGCAAATTATGGTTTTATGGTTTTATGTTTCTCTGTTCTGTGTTGCACTTTGTGAAACATTCTTTGTGTTTTCTTTCCGTGCCCCTTTACTTCACTTAGTTAAACTCACAGGTCATGCAAAAGATATACTAGTTATGCCTTGTATTGAAGTCAATCTGAAATGTAGATCTTACCAACAGTTTGGAAATCACTCTTCTGTTTTTTTCTCTCCTAGCAGTTAACATGCTAATACTTTACATCTTTCTTGTGCAGGAAATTCCAATAAACAATCCAATATATCTCATGTTAGGTACATCTTTCGGAGCAGCAGCAAAGGGAACTGGATTAAAGGCTCTTGAATTTGCTCTCTCGGTTTGTGAGACGGTAGACATGTATGGTTTCACAGTGGATCCAGGATATAAAGAATGGTATAAACCTATTTCAAGTATTAAAATCTCCGAAATATTTGGCATGCACAACTTTTATGACTTTATCTTACCAGCAAGATTTAAAATTTATTTCAGGACTAGGTATTTTTCAGAATCTCGAAAAGGGCATACTCCTCTGCTTGGGAGGGCTTACTATCAGTTGATGGAATGCTTGGGTGTAAGCCTACAAATCTCTGACTTTCTTTCATACATGCATTCTCTCTGTCTCTGAAAACTTTGGATTATATTATCTGACATAAGGAATTGAGAGTCATCATCAATTCTCCTTAACAAGTGAGATTAATTTTTTATTGCTATTGTCTTACGTCTAGGAAAGCATCAACATTTTGATACCAGCTCCTGCTGTAGTCGTTAAAGATGTTTCTTGTTCAATAGTATAGGCATATTGTCCTATGTGAAAAGATTATCTTCATGCTGTGTAACATTCCTTATGTTTTTCTCTAGCTTATCAAAATCCATTCTCCTATGCGAGCTGAGGCAAACCGTGTTGTGCATTGGGTACCAAGCCAAGATACAATTAGAGCTGCTAGAATTGCCTCAGAGAAATTGTTAAGGTAGATCTTTTTATTTTGTGGCTTATGATTTCACTACCTCACTGTTATGGTATCAAAGGTGCGTATTCAATAGATGATAGTTACTTTTTTATCTTATATGATAATCCTTGAGCACAAAAGTACCAGAAAAATATGCTATGGTTTCGATAGAACATTCCGGTTTACTTCTAGCAAGTTGACCAAGAACTTTTTGCAATTGCAAGTATTGGGTTGATTGGCTCATCAAGAATAATCTTGTAAATTGGAGTTCAAAAAACTCCTACTAGCGATGTCCGGCACCTTGATGCCTACATCCATGTTATATTATTAGATTAATATTGCAACTTCATGCTTGTCGCTAGATGTGTTTTCCTTTGATTATACTGACTTCATAATAGAGTCGATCTGCTTCTGAGTAGGTAGAGTTGTTAGGTCTTTGTCAAATAGAAGCTGTTATATGTGATGGACCACATGCTTTCTTCACAGGAGGGCGGGAGCAGGATCTGAAGACCCACTTCGTACCTGTTCCATTACAAAGAAGCAAATCAAGAGGAAGTCTACAGCTGTTTCAGGTATTCGAAAATCTGCTGTCAGTCATCAAAAGTTTGTGAGAGGCACAACAATGTATCCTTTGGAGCACAGTCCTGAGCATGGTTTGCTTTGCATTTTGCCCAAAGATTGAATCTGCAAGGCACATAAAAACCTATGGAAAGCCAGTCAAGTGGGCATGTTCTGTTAATGAGTCAAACATAACCTGCACTGTAGGTTAATGGAGAGAAGAGGCTGCAGATGATTGTTTGAGAGCACAGATATTTTTTCCTGCTGACCTTGAAATTCTTGTCTTCAAAATTTTGTTGATTTTGTATCCTAGAGAATTTTTGGTTGACCTACAGTTGAAAAGGTAAATGTCAAGGATGTATTACTGCAACCATCATTCTTGTAATAGAATCACTTCCTTCTTCTAGCATGTCATCAATCTTGTAATAGCTAAGTTTTAAGTACATCCTGGTTTCAACCAACAGGTTGAAAATAAAAACAATCTTCGTTTTTGTCTCGTGTCATGTCGTTTAATATGCTTTCCACGTATGGGTTTTGGAGATAGACTCGCCTATGCACACATAAAATACAAACAGTTTCATATCCCCCAAAGTAAAGGACACTTGTCGAACACCCACATAACCTCCGCACACACTGGCTTCTCCACGGCTCGAACTCATTTCCGCTACTTCTTCGATTTACTCTCCCACCACCCTATTCTCTTACCTTCTGTGTCTCTCTCTATATCTATACATGTGTGTATTGAGGCAGGCATTAACGAACTAAGTTACCAATATAGTGATTATTGGCAAAAAGCGTTCCCTGGATCTCGAGATTGTCGTCATTCATGGCGGAGATACAGCCACCGGAGGGCCATCTCAACGGCATCGGCGGTAGTGGCAGCGGCGGCGCTTCTAACGCCGTTACTTCCTCCGAAGCCGTCGGTTCGAAACGACAGAGAAGACCTAGCGTTCGGTTAGGCGAAATCGGTGGCGACCATCTCTACGACGCTGTTCAGGCTCGGAGAACCGGTAGTAACAGACAGTGGAGGCATAACAACAGCCTATCTCTTGATCACAGTAGAAAAGATTCAGGTAAAGGTTCAAAGACTCGAGCTTTAACCAATTTAACAACCTCCGGCGACTTCGCCGAAACCCTAGGCGATGATAAAGACCCTAATTTGGATTCGGTAGCAATTGCGAGCTGGAGGGTCAAGGATTTGAAGAAAAGGGCCTCTAATGCCACCACAAGACGGGTCCGATCCAATTGGGTCTCAAAAATTGGCGACGAAGGTGGCGCCGCCGCTGGTGACAATGTTGACGGAGATGAGAAGTATAGTGGCGGTGAGGATATGGAGAATAGTTTTAGGGAATTTGATATGGAGAATTCGGAGAGTCCTTTAAAAGAGAATAGTCATATTCATTCTCTTGAGAATTCGGGAGATGGGAATGAGAGGGAAATTTATTACAATAGAAGGGGAATTAGGGCTAGGGATAATACTAACGATAATCATAATCGTCATTTTGGTGGGATTGAATTGTCAGGTCCGTTGGACATTGATGCAAGGGATTATAGGAATGATGGAGGAGGGTGTGTTGGAGGAGAGGATGGGGTGAGGATTTGGCTTAATAGTATAGGGTTAGGAAGGTATGCCCCGGTTTTTGAAATTCATGAGGTGGATGATGAGATTTTGCCAATGTTGACTCTGGAGGATTTGAAGGATATGGGGATTAATGCTGTTGGGTCGAGAAGGAAGATGTTTTGTGCGATTCAGAAGCTCAGTAAAGGGTTTTCTTGAATGGTTTTGGGATGAACTTGTAGTTTTGATTTTTGACAGAGGATCATATCTCAGCCATGGTAATTCAAGTTGCAATCATGTCTGAAGATAGTTTGAGCTATTTTGTTCTGATCTAATACTAGTAGAAATAGTTTTTTCGAACTTTGGTAGGATATTTTGATTAGTGATTTCGTTGCACTTTATGAATGCATTTTAAAGTTCGGTGCAATGTTCTAGTTTATGGCATTCTGATGATTTTGTTGGAAGTACCTGTGGTTAAGTTGTTGAACCTAAACCTGTAATGCCTTTAGGTTCTTGGAGAATGATGAAAATGGAAATACTTTACCATACTCAAGATTAATAAAAGTATCCAAAATGAACTCCAAGTTTTATGTCATGATACTTTGATTTTTGATTTCGAATCTGTACATTACTTTTTGTTTATCAAACAGTATTCTCCTTTGGAAATTTGATACTGTAGTAGCAAGTTGTTTGGTGACAAGTTTTAAATGTTATATTCAACAGCCATCATGTAACAGGCATATGATTTTTTGTTACTTACTCTTTTAAACTTCCGGATTGAGTTGCAATAACTTGAATTTCCATGGTTGTTTTCATGGATATATTGATTATAAATGGAGCTCAAAGTGGCAAAAATTTTCCTGTGTGAGAACTGGTCTCTGGTTGTGAGTTGAAGTATTCGTAGGAAGCATTGGATCTATGTTATATGCTCAAGGTTGTTCAATTTGATTGAAATGACTTCTTTTATGGCATGGAGAAATGAAGCCCTTTGGTTATGAATGGAGCTCAAAAGCAGTAGTTTACGCCTTTTAGGGGTAAAGAGTGTAAACCATCTTGGGAATGTTGGGTATTTGTGTTTACTATTCAGGTTGTTCGATTTTGCTATTAGCTTTAGATAAGTTTTCATTAATCTAAAAATTATCTTTAAAGTAGACTCTACCCGGGAGAATTCCCCTTTTGTTTCTGTTCCAGGCATTTTAAAAATAGATAATACCATTGACACTCTTTCGATTATTTGAATACATTTTATTTGTTGCTTGCTACTTTGTATGACATAAAAATATGGCGGTGACAAGTCCGAGGCTCATTCGATAACTGAGCTAGTTACCGACCTGGTGTCATATTATGCAGGTATTGCTTCGCGATGGACTAAAATTTGAGGATTGTTGGCAATACAAACATCTTCTGCTCTGACATTTGATTCTTTATGTCATCTTATTTGAATTAGAAGCTCTGTTGAGGAAGTCATATTTTCAGGGAATGAAGTTAGCCCTTATGCTAACCTTACCTTGATACTCGAAGTTCCTGAGTGTGATATATTAGGAACTGGCTTTCCATTCAAGTGTGTTATGAACTAAGTTCTGTTAACTCTGGTGCTGCAGTAAGTAACTATTAGGCTTAAGATCCATCCCTATATTTCCCTTTCCTCCAACTTCTTCCCCGAATGAAACACTGCCCGATACAATCGAATGTTTCAAAGCCAGGCAGTTCTTGAATGTAGGGTAGAAGCCATGAAAAGAGATATTAGATAGTGTTTTGCTCGTATAGTTATGGAGATTCAAAGCACTATATCTCCAGCCTAAGGCTCATACATATGTCATTGCTCAGTTATCCTCTCTCTTCCTTCCTCTGTGTTATTTGTACTGAGAATCTGTGGCTACTAACAAATTCTGTTAACTGACAACCTGATGATTGGTTATCAGTACTGTTAACTAACTAACTGAATGTAATACCATACCTCTCAGCCTATTACTCTGCCCTCTGCTTATTTCTCCTAACATAGAATTGAGTTACCTTAGGTCTATCACAATGCCAGGAATCTGAATCGCTTGAGTCAAGCAGCTTCCTCTCTTCAACGGGTAGTTTTTGGGTCTTAACCATTTGGCATTATCAATGCCTTTGGACCACTAGCCATTGCTGACATAACCTAAAGAACATGGTCGATTTAATAAGATTATCAACAAATAGAGGATACTGCTATCCTATCATTCCGGTTGATTTTGATTGTTGATGCACTCAAACAACTATTCACTTTTACCTAAATCGTCTTAAAGTGTAAGTCTGTGAGTGCTTCGTCAGGTCAAAAAATGGTAAGCATAAAATTCTGACCAAGGGAGTCTACTTAACTTGGCTTGAGGAGTAGTTTCAAAAATAAATGCAAGCTCGTGTTGGAGCATGAAAAATTGTACTAATTACAAGGGTCAGTGAGCAAAGGATTGCTTTTGGAAATAGGAATACTAAGTATTTTTATCTTTTTATCTTATACTTAAAAAGATATTTGCAATTATATATTAATTAAAAAAGTTGTATCTATTAAGACTGTTTATATATAAATAAAACATTTTTTAATGTAAACTCAATAATAGTTTATAAATTAAGTATTGAAAATATATTATTTTATTAACTAGTAATTTAAAATTTAATAATAAAATTAATTTAATTGATATTTATAAGTCTTAACAAATTTTTTTATTACTAATTAGTGTGAACTGTGGAAGATAATATGGTTTGTGACAGATACTACTACTTAGCCAGGCGTGCGAGATATACATAACGTTGAATTTGTGACCTTGCATGCTAGTTAGCCTACAATTTATTAGGATAATAATTAGTAGAAAATTTATAATAGTAATAATAATAATTAATAATAATAATAATAATAATAATAATAAGAAGAAGGAGAAAATTAATTTTGTTTATTATTATTATAAAATAGAAGTATAAGAAAATTAATTATAATAAAGATTTTAATAGTAAAAATAAGAATAAAAATAATTGGTACAATTAATAGTAAAAAGAATAATAATAATTTAGCATTATTAATGCTGGAACTCTAGCCATTGATGAAATAACCTAAACCCGAACACCCATTTCCACCTAAATCCCCTTAAATTGTATTTGTCCCTTAGAAATTTCGTGAATTTAATCAGGGGTATTTTGTCAAGTAAAAAAAAAATTTCTGTTGCAAATTGCAATCATATATTAGATAAAATAAGATATTTGTAAATGTATCTATATTTAAGACTGTTTTTATATAAATAAAATCTGTTTTTTAAGGACAAACTTAATAATAGTTTATAAGTCTAAGTATTTCAAATATATTATTCTATTAATTAGTAATTTAAAATTAAACAATAAATTAATCTAATTGATATTTATAAATCTTAACATATTTTTTATTATTTATTTTCTTTACCATTTATTTGAAAATTTTACAATTTATTGGATTGAATGGTGGAGATATAGGGCAAATGTGTACATAAGATATGTGATCGTTGGCGTAAATCTCTGCCTGTCCCTGTCCATTTTAGGAGGCTAAGGCCGAGTTTAAATTTGTCCATGCTTAGAAATTGACTCCATTTAAGATTTGGAATGTAAACTGGACAGGATTTGACTCGATTTGAGATTTTGAGTTGGTTTAAATAAAATTTCATTTAATAATTAAAATAAATTTAAAATAAAAACTAATTTATAAATTATTATTTAGATAAAATAAATTTATTTAATTAAAAGTAATTAATTTTTAATTTTTATATATGTAATTAATTTTAGTTATAAAAATATAATTATATTTACATTAATATCTATCGAATTAATAAAAGTCGATGACGTGTCAATGTAGAGAAGGGAGAAAAAAAACTTTAATGGCCTGTTTGGTTCACGGAATAGAATAGATAAGGAATAGAATAGTTATTCTTTAGAATAAAAAAGATGAGGAATAGAATAGAATGTGTATTACTTTGTTTGGTTTAAGGCATGGAATAGATAAAATTTGGTTTGAAAATATAAACTTGGAATAGGAAAGCAATAACTAACTAAAAGACCAAAATATCCTTATTATTCTTATTCTTATTCTTATTATTATTAAATTCTATTTTTAGTATTAAGTTTACTTTCCAACATTTTGCAGTGATTAATTCAGCTCCAACCTAATTGATCGTAT
>JANZLX010000006.1:32409111-32424554 GCA_025531955.1 Erythroxylum orinocense | reverse complement strand
CTACCAACTAAAAGAACAACCCATAAACCAGTCCTTGGGCCTAAAATAAGAGATAATAAATAACAAGCCCAAATTATAAAAAAAAAACGCATAAATGGCTAAGTGTTAGCTTCTTCCAACACCTCCTCTAATAAAGCCACAAGCTTGGGCGTGCCTTGGTGTCCCTCTATGGATGTTTTTGTCTCCTCATATACTTGACTTGTGATTTGGGCTTGAATAAACGCTTGCATTGCTTGTTTAAGCCTTGAAGCTTATTGCGTTATAATTAGACCACTTGACATATGTAGCTTGTCGGGTTGATGTATAAGGTGTGGAACTCTATTACGAAGGCTGGTTGTATCACGTACCTTAGTGCTTGTTTGAAGTCAAACTTAGTATAAGAACTTGTTCTAATTAATCGAGAAGTTGTTGTTAACTCAAGGTTTATGATTAACGATTTTGATGATAACTGTATAATATTTTAAAAGTCAAATTGGATTGATGATAACTGTATAATATTCCAAAAGTCTCCCAAGACTTTGGCAGGAAGGTAAGCAAGAAAAAGGCAAGCACTTCATCATTAAACTTTATGCCTATCCTAATAATTGAACCACGATCTCTTGAAATTCATTCAAGTGATTTGCCACAGAGGTATCTTCTTGATATTTTATTTACACTAATTTTGTTAGGTAAAATAATTTATTTTTACCAGTTTTTTAGGCAAACAACTCCTCGAGCTTCTTTCGCAGCGTCTATGCGTGAGTCTCGTTACAGATTTGGTTATCCACATTATCTTCAACAAATTGTCAAATAAAACTACATACCTGCTTATGTTCAAACGCCTACTCCTTGTTCGATTTTTTTTTTCAGATTTTATTGTGGTAAACATTGGTAAATGCATTTTAATCTTGTTCTTCTATATGTGGTAGTTGAGCTATTTAGGTTAACCATCTTGTTTATTTTTGTCTTCATCTTAGATGAGAAATTGTGTGATACAAAATCGAACCTAGCTCTGATATTACTTATTGGAAAAAAATAACTAATTATATCCCATAAATAAAATAAGCAAGTAAATAATACATATAAATTTAACGTGATTCACCATTTAATTTGATCTATGTTCACAGGCTAAATTCCGAATAAATCTTCTACTAATGAAAATAGTAAATACAGAGAGTAAAAAATTACACAATAAAATAGTGACACTTATACACAAAGTGTCATTTGTTTTTGTATAAAAGAATTAATATAGTAAATCTCGACTCATCTAAACTCAAGGACAGCGAATACATAATCATCTAACATTTCGATGGAAGTACAGTGAATACATAAACTTTTCAAGGGAAAAAGTGTAGTCACATATCATTAAGGCATTTACCGGTTGTTGACAATTTCCTTGTCTCACTCCTCTTTTAGTGTAGCCTTAAATTGAGTGTTTATAAATAAAATCATCAAAATTAAAATTCAAAATCACAAAACAAAATGTTACATTGAAATAGAATTTGAAGGCATGGGGAACTGATTCTATTGTACTTGTTGCTAACATCCTTTCTAGAATATATCAAAATTTTCCTTTAATAAAAAATTCATAGCGCTAATATTTTTGTCAAAAAGAATAATAATGGTAGTGGTCATGACGAAGAAGCAGGCTACATTGAACCAATAAGAGATGTGATAATGTACCTTAAAATCATCCAAAAGCTTCCAACTCACCACCATGCCCTTACTGAAAGAATTGACAACCATGGAAGGGATGCAGGTCTGGCCTGAAAGATACGAGTCTATTGCCTATGAACCACACCGAACTGCCATCATCTCCAATCGTCGTGCAAGGAGGCAGGCATGTCATAAGGTAGGACATAGGCAAGTCATCCTTGGCTATCTAACACAACTCTTCATCTCATACAAGACCACTCTTCCTCTCCTGATTTCTGATATGGTACTGGCCAATCGGCGAGCCTTTATTTATAGCTAGAAAATGAGGAGTTATCTACCTTCTCCCTCAACCATATTGGGCACTTCCCTCTTCTTTTATCGATCTCATGGAGCATATATAATGATCATGTCAACGTATCAGAAATAGAATATACTCCGAGGTTAGAAGCCGCTAACTGAATCCATTAATGTTTGATCTTGTGCTCGTTAGCTGTTGTTTTCTGAGGCTTAAAAACCAATTTGGAAGTAAGAAAAAAGTTAACAGACGATCGAAAAAGTGCAAAGCCTTAGCCTCTATTTCTGTCCATGTACAGCATGTTGATCCAGCAACTTGCACTGAATAAGTTTAATATTGCACTTCAATTTAATTCTTTCCAGAACTCATTGTATGATTTTCATTTCATTGATCAACCTTTACACCAAATGTGATATCCCAAAATGGGAAAGGACTGCCGTAAAATAGCGTGTAAATATTGTCTGTCCTGAACTAGCTTCCATAAATTAGTTGGTTCTAATCAACTCTCTCTACAATGATCCCTATGCACTCATTATTCTCCATCTCAATCTCTCAACCAGTGTCCTCTTGCCCACCCAAAGAGGAATTTGTCAACGCCTTCTGTTCTCCATCCATTTGGTGAAATTTTCAACTGCAGAATCTCAAACACCTGCTTCGTAGATGAACATGTTGCCATGCAATAGTAAAGAATTCTTGACAGTATCGAGTTTGAACTTGTTCCTCCTGAATACCCCGTTAAGTGCCAAAGAATTTTCCGCTGCTACCATACAAAGGCTTCTTATTCTGCAACAACGAAAGTGCTTTTTCACTCTTTCCTATACTAGGAGATTTCACTTGGGAAAGAAAATGTTCCATTGCAAATAATTTGGATCATATGTGAAGTTATTCCAAGCTTCTTCACATGAAAAATAACTCCCTCAGTATTCCACCCCAATTGGCATCCATCAGGAATCTCCTTCTCTGCATGAATGGAGCAAATGTGAACAACCTCATGTGGCCTGTTGGATAGGAAACGCTCACTTCTGCTCATACGCTACTTTTAATCTTATATTATAATAAGAGAAGGTTTATTGGCTATCATTACTCTTAAATTGTAAGTTAATTCTTCTATGAACTTTCGAATACAAGAAGTTTGCAGCTTCAAGCTACACTTCAATCTTCAGAAAGATGGCTAATCGAAAATTAAATTAACCGAGTGGAGCAGCTATACCTAGACCACGTCGAGACTCTCTTTCGAAAGTGTGATCACCACTGGCTTTAATAAGAGTGACAACTTTTGCAACTCAAACTGTAACAGGAAATGTTATTTAGACAATAGTAGATCAAGTTATGTATCGAGCAGAAGTCATAATAAAAGGTCCTGATGTTAAAAGAGATGTAACATTAAGGGCTATTCGTAGAAGTAATATACTGTTCCACCATAAATGGGTTATCATTTGTTGAGCAGATCTTTGGACCCATCTAAAAGATGGAGCTGCCCATTATTATACAGTAGCCTTAGGCCCTAAAGTAACAAAATAAGAAATTTGGAAGTTTGCTTTTCCGTTTAGGATTTATTTGTGGTCAACTATATGATTTTTTTTTTTAGGATAATGAATTAAAAATACTAATTTTTAATGTACAATTTTTTAACTTTAAAAAATAAAACAATTCATGAAAAAAAAATATATTAATATTTTATTGATTCTCAGAAGGATTATGCAATTAATCATATATTGTATTATCCTTAGGGAATCTTTTAATTTATGCTCAAGTTCTCTATAATTAACAAAGATTCAAAATGTAAGAAACGCCACCAATTTAAGGTTCGAGTTTTGTATCATTCACCATCCATGGTCTCGTAAAAATTGATTTAATATATTTAGTCAATATATTAAGGTACTGATATTGAAAGATTTAAAATTTAAGAATTAATATAATTTAAATTTAAATAAACTTAAAATTTTAAGGGTCATATTTAAGTTATATTAAAAAAAATCAAAAAGTTATATATAGCTTATAATTACTTTAATTTATAATTTTTGTCTAATATTTTAAAATTAATTATTATTAATTATTGGTTCTTATTAACATATAAAATTTTATAATATTAATTTAATTTAGTTATATATCATGATTAACGCTTTGTATATATTATTATGAGAAGTTATATTTAAACGACTCAAATCGATTATGCATTTTATTAAATTTAAAAATACATTTTATTAAAATAATATTATTTTAATTTAAACGACTATTCATCATATTAAATAATGTCATAAGCTATTATAATTTGACCCTACCAATTACAATGTACAAATTTAATCGACCCTGCCAATTTAAACGACTCAAATCCATTCATCAAATTTAATCATGTCTTAAGCTATTATATTATTTTAATTTAAACTACTCAAATCGATTCATCAAATTTAATCATGTCATAAGCTATTATAATTCGACCCTACCAATTACAATGTACAACTGATGATTTAAGTTTTTTTTTATAATAATATTTGTTTGTTCAAATGGGCTGCTCAGAATCTTATTCCTATTCCATCAAATCCCAAATCTCATATCTTTGAAGGAAGAGAAATCCTAAGTATAGTAATTTACAGCAGCGAAGCAGGCATCGACAAATCAAATCCAAGGTGTGAGGATGTTTCTGCGACACATTCAAGGCTCCATACTTCTCCAAGCATTCTTTCAGCTGCGCTTCCCTATACCCCTATTTGTTATCAAGCAACCACAAGAATCAATCACACATGTAATCATACGAACATATAATAAAAAGTAAAAGAAAATAAATGTGAATAGCGTTGACATTAGCTAAGAAGTAATCTACAATAAATTCAGATCTCTCAATTGATAACTAAAAGGGCATTTTGTTCACACGAGACAATATTAATAAGAATGAAAATAAATATAGTGAAGAATGTGAATGAACAAAATGATTATAATTATGATGATTGGTTGAGACGAATAAATGATTAATATTATTATTAATAGTGGTTGGTTTGTTAAATATTTTAAGAAATAAAAATTTATTAAATTTTTGTACAATAAAATTTAATATATTTTAAATAATATATTTAATTTATGCACCCCATTTATGATGATAGAGTGTTTAAAATAAAGTATATTGCGATATTTTCTTTTCAATAACTTTTAAAGAAAAAATGCTCCAATATTTTGCTGCATCAACATATCACCAACCACATAATATCCTCAAAATATAATTTAATCATCCAAAATATTGTACACTTCATCGACATAACATAATGTCCACCATTTCATTGCTACAATAAAATCAAGTGACATAGTTTAACCAATAAATAATATTCCTTTTCTCAAAATGCGCATGAAACCAAGGTAGAGCATTTGATTCATTGCATCCAATTATGTCCACAAGAGAATCTAGAGTTAATACAATTTACATTTCCCTTGATGATGCAAATGATATAAAATATCACAGCTATACACAATACCTCAACCACAAGCCTTCAAATGATGTAAAATAACCAGGTTAACACTACAACCTTTGTTTGCATCACAACTACAAAAGTCCCAACTAATACAAAATAACTTAGTTATGCAACATCAATTGCACCCTAAGTTTATAATACTTACAAAAGTATTAATATGATCCCTCGCATGATTCATGAACTAGAAGATAGATAGAGCAACCCAAGCACAAAGTAACTTTTTAAATGACATGACAAAGTGAACAAAACCTTAACTTTAACAGGATCATTATAGAATACCACAGTAACCCTACCAACATCCATTTGAGATATTCCAATATTAAAAAGTGTGTTGATGAGCTCTTACATCTTCTCATTAGTTAGGGAAGCAAATTTAGACTCCACAATCATTTTTAATAATAGCATATGGTCACGTCATTTGTTCGCAAATAGACTCAAACTTAACAGTGAAGTTATCTAACCTTGAGTCAGTAGTTTCTTGAAGTGTTGCTAGTTTTTTTTTCTTATAAAAACTTTCTTTTCTTGGTGACAGGATTTTTCGCTTTTTTGTTGCATGGATGCATGAAGGGATAGCTAGGGATCCTTATGTATCAGAGACCACAATAGGTTCATCTTCACTGTTCGATGAAGAACACAATATCATATTCTTTAGGCAGTTGACTTTAACACTTGCTTCAGCTATATCCTCAACTTTGGGTCTCATGGCTTTATCTTTACCCCACACCATATCAACTTTGCACAAATATGGGAATTTAAAGTTTCACATTTCAATTGCGTTCTTATGATTCTATAAAAAGGAATTGCGGGAAGTACAAGGTAAAAATTTTCATAAAAAGAAAATGTTATAACTAAGAGAGAAGAAACTACTAAAATAAGAGCCCAATTAGCTTTTGAGTTAGATGTCCTTACCAAGCACCATTCATTAAACCATTGTTTCTCACAATTAATCTTATGCTCAACATCATTCCACTGTCAGCCACTTTGCATACACATTTTAGAAATTAGATTGTACTTATTTCTTAGCCATTTAATCTTAGAGTTAATGTAGGGATCGAATTCCTTATCGAAATTGGGAATCTTACTCAACAACTTCTTGTGTACTTCAACCATGTAATTATTCTTAAATCCTCCATCTACTTTCCATAAAGGATCATAAGCTAGTTTCTACAAAACATCGACCAAAGCTTCAACCTCATCATCCTTCCAGTATTGTTTATTCTTTCCCCTCCCACAGGTACAAAACTGTAAGATTCATCAAGGAAATCACATATAACAAAAATAACTTTGCTGAAAAATCTGAATACAACAATGTAATCCAATAATTCACTTACACAGAGTCAACCAAATAGAGATGTTCGCATGGATACATTTCAAAAGTAATCTAGTAACTCAGTTATATAGTGCTAACATTAAACAAATAGAGATGTTCACCATTAAGGTACATTAATCAAAATAAAAACATTTCAATGTTCTAATAAGCATATTAACAAACATATCTTAAATTACTAATCTACTTCATTATCATTGGATGTAGAAGGGAACAAGCCATTAAAATATGAACTTGGGTTTGAATTGAGAAAAATGAAAGGGATGCAAGTATCTTCCATCTTCCTTTCAACAATCCAAAGCATCACTCAATAACATTCCTTGCTTTGGAATGTTTCATATTGAACTATTCCTTTGCTGTCTCTAATCAATGGCCATCGAATTCTTTAAGGTGATAGTGTTACCCTCGATACGGAGTAAGAATTCCATTTTCATTGCAATATCCAGAGTTGATCAAGTAATAACAATCTTGATAATTGAACAATAAGTTATGGTTGAGCATAATAACCAAAAGAGAAACCAAATTGGATATTGTAACACAAATTTACCTCGAGGGACTCGTAGACCATAAGTCCTTGAGATTGCATCTCGAAACACATAACCATCGTGTACTGAGCTCTTCCAACCAACCAATACATATATGAGTTACATGTTTGGGCAACAAACACCTAAAATATTTGTTGAAATACATCCTTTTCTTATGCGATATTGAGACTTATCTTCACTAGGAGTTATAACTTTAATTAGTGCCCCATCTAAGGCTCCTAGGCAACCCTACAAATTAAAAAAAAAAAGATGATGATTAGCACATGAAAGCTTTCATATTAATGTTATAGGTTAATTATAATGTTCAATTACTTGAAAACATTTCCATCTCTCATCTTAACAATCCTGAGTAATAGGCTCCAACTTTTTAAGCAAAATATGATGTAATCTCATAATTGCATAAAAAACTTGATGGAATTATCGGCTCACGGTTTCTTTACTACAGAGAAAAAGTAGGGTAATTGTCCTACTATTTTTCTAATGAGCCAAGGTGTATATGAATATTGCTACAACCTTTGCTACGGATGTGTTCCTAGTGGGTTTTAAACCCTCGATTTCTCTTACAATATCACACAATATCCTAAAGGTTACTCTATCCATATGAAGTTTACTAACACAAGCATCATCACAATCCATGATCAATTTAAACATCCATCTTACTTTATCAATCATTTTTTCTTACTTTGTTTTAAATTTACAGACCTTATCTCAAAGGTACAAACAAACGTAACATAATGGATGGCAAATACGAAAATCATTATATTATTTTTTGTTTGTTGAAATATCAAAAGTTGCTTTAGTTTGTGTTGTTCTAATAGGGGAGCAATTTTGATCTGCATTAAAAAATTCAAAAAGTAATTGTCCAACATTTAGAATTTCTCACAAATGTAAACTTATAATCAGACATGAATTCTATTATTTTCGCTTTTCCACAATAAATAACCACTTGCACATAATGGCACGTCAAGGTGGTCAAAAAATATCTAACACCAAAAGAAAGGCCAGAAATTGTTTTCAATCAAATACCAAAAGAAAGCGTCAATAGCTATAGCACACACCAACATTAGTAATACAACAACAGCCCAAAGACAAAGTGCAACTTACAAAGTATGCCTTAGAAAATCGAAAGACACCGTATTAACTAAGTTCAAAGCTAACTCAACTACAAGTCAACCAAAAGGTGTACACTAATTTAATAACTGAAATGTAAAACCCAAAAAAAGGAAGCAATGCCTTCATAAAAGATGGTAATTACACCACATGAAAATGAAAAGAAAAGAAAAGAATAAAGTAAATGAAGTCTTAAGTTAGAAACCTAAAGATAATCATGGAACAGAAAAAAAAAACAAAACACAAAAAAAAAAACACCAACAACACCACTATGACGACAATACTTCAATTCCATAAAGTAAAACAAGGTTTATTTCTAGATGTTAACACTCATTGGAAGGCTTGGATGGTCGAGGAGAGTGTATGGCCATTGCAATGGTTATTGCAAAACTATCTCTACATTACATAAGACATCCTAAAGACAAATAAGACCTTTCTTCATAGCATTAGCATTTTTTTTGTCTAACCCACAGCATACCAACATAAAAAGAACATAATCGTAATATCAATTCGTCCATGGCAGCATTTCTCCAACAATTTGTAGTACTCTATTGTGTACTTTATGAGTAATCCATACATTTATATCTTCTCATAAACACACTAATATGCATTCAATTATCACTGGCCACTTCTTTTTGTTTAATAATAATAGCCTTTACTATTAAAAATCAGTCGATTTATTCATTAATTGATCAGTTTTATAAATTAATCAATTTTATAAATTAAAATAAATTAATCGAAATTAAAATAAATTAATTGAACAAGTATCAGTAGTTGAGACTTGAGGAAACTCCGTTATCATACAAATAAATCCGTTAAAAACTCTGGCGTGGAAATATATAATCAACTTTCTGTCCAACCCAAAGTTTTGAAACTTCTACTTTTCAGCATCGACTACTCTTCACAGATTTTGAGCTTTTCAGAAAACGCAAGATCAAGCACTCTCTCTCACCCATATCCGGCAAAATTGAAGAACACCTAACCTCTAATTCTTAAATCGATTAATGCAAGGATCTTGATAATTCAATAGAAGTATCAAATAACTAACATAAGATAAGCGCATCATATACAGGTTTACCTCATTCGTTGTCGAAGTAATTTGACGAGCAACCCTTTTGCCACGAAGTCTGGATCTTTCCCTGCACCTTCTCGCCTGATGACATGCCAGTGATTCTTCACAGCATTATCAGTTCTGCCGGGGCAAAGAACAATTATTCTTTGCCCAAAACAAATTTATTTTTTAATTAATTGACTTCCACTTAACGAATCAAACCTACCAAAGTTTGATTTTTTGAAAATTTTGTCTCTTCAATCTAAATTTTCAAAACAATAACTATAAAAATTAAAAATAAAATATCAAATTTTTTTAAGTTTATAAGTTGATACTTAATATGAATTTAAATAAAATTTATTTATTATATAAAATTAATGTATAACAAAAATAAGGATATATTTTGTACAATAAAAATTTAAATAATGCATTATTAAGTTTTATACGAATAAAATCAATTTTATAAATGAATATTAACATTACAAATTATTAAGTTCATTTGTATATATTGTGACTTTTAACTATGATTTTGGAAAATATAGCCAAAAGTGTGACTTTTAGTTACAATTTCTAAAAATGAAGCCAAAAGTATCATTTCGGCTAACTTTTAGTATTTATCTAAATTAAAACAATTTTGCAAGACCAACTAAATATGAGCTAATTACATTAGAAACGATTGCCCAATTTTTGAAACTGTCTCTTCAATCTCAATTTTCAAAACAATAACTATAGAAATTAAAAAAATATATTAAAATTTTTGACGTTTGTAAGTTAATCCTTAATATGAATATAAATAAAATTTATTTATTATATAAAAATTAATGTATAACAAAAAAATTTATTTGTACAATCAAAATTTTAAATAATGCATTATTAAATTTTACACAAATAAAATCAATTTTATAAATAAATATTAACATTAGAATTTTATTTAATATTTATTTAAATATTATAATTAACTTTGGATACTTTTTTTAAAAGCGTAACTAAAAGTGTACTCTTTAGTAATCTTTAGTAATGCTTTTACAAAATCATTGTTAAATGCGTACTTTTAGAGACAAAATCATTGTTAAAGGTTCACAATGTTGGCATCCATCAGGAATCTCCTTCTCTGCATGACGGAGCAAATATGAACAACCTAATATGGCCTGTTGGATAGGAAACAACCTAATATGGCCTGCTGGATAGGAAACTCTCGCTTCTGCTCATACCTTGCTCTTCGTCTTAGATTAATAAGAGAAGGGTTAATGACTATCCTTGCTCTCAAACTGTAAGTTAAATTATTTTATGAGCCTTCGAATACAAGAATTTGCAACTGCTACAGTTAAGAGAACGCGAACAGTGACCAGCTTTGCTACAGGAGAAAAGGTATGAAGATAATCCAAGCCAAGCAACTGATTGTATCCTTTGGCGACAAGACGGGCCTTGTAGCGATCAATACTTCCATCTGCATTATATTTAATCCTGTACACCCACTTACAACCAACGGGTTTAGTATTAGGAGGCAAATCAGTCAAGATCCAAGTGTTATTTTGTTCCAAAGAATTTAATTCAGCATTCATGGCATTTACCCAATTCATGTTTTGTTTAGCATCATTATAATTGCAAGGTTCTTTGTTTTTAGATAACTGTGCAATAAAGGACATATGGGAAGTGGTAAGATGAATTTGGGAAGTGGTGGATGAAGTGTTGGTTACATAATCATCATGCCAAGCCGGGGTTCTTCGGTTCCTGGTACTGCGTCTCACATCTGGAGAAGGTACCATAACATCAGTATTAATAATAGCGGCATCCTCATGGAAATCGGTGTCAACTTGAGCTGGGGAAACAGGTGAATTACTGGTGGAAGTTTGTGTTTCGGTGGTGGTCGGGTTTATGACTGTAGGCAGACTCGGTTGTGATAAATCGGTGTCATTATCAATGATGCAGGAAGGTAAGACAAAAGTGGAGACATCAGCCGGATTAGTGTTATGAAAAGGAAATACACTCTCCATGAAAATAACGTCTCTGGATGTAAGGATGGTTCGGGTGGTTAAGCAATAGAGTTTATAGGCTTTCTGGTTGTGGGCGTAACCCAAGAGAGCACAAGGAAAGGCACGGGGATCAAACTTTTGTTTTTGAGGGATGGTGTTGGTAGCATAGCAAAGACAACCAATGGTGCGAAAATAATTGTAATTTACCGGTGTCCCATGCAACCGTTCATAAGGAGATTTCCAATCCAAGTTTTCAGAAGGTAATCTGTTTGTAATGTGAGTGGCGGTCAACAACAATTCAGACCAAAAACTGGAAGGTAGCTTGGATTGAAATAATAAAGTACGAGCAATATTCAGCAGTGTTCTATGCTTGCGTTCAACGACCCCGTTCTGTTGAGGGGTGTAAACACAAGACCTTTGATGTAAAGTTCCCTGTTCCTGTAAAAAGGAACTACAAGCAGCATTCACAAACTCGGTCCCGTTATCTGTGCGTATAACCTTAATCCGTTTCTCATAATGTGTGAACACATAGTGAAAGAAAGACTTCAAAGCGGGCAGCACCTGAACTTTGGATTTTAACATATATGTCCAACAAAAACGACTGTAATCGTCAACAATCGTTAACATATAAACAGCATTGGTCAAAGATTTGACTTTATACGGTCCCCACAAATCAACATGAATCAGATCAAACACTTGCACAGAAGAGATAGTACTAGTAGGAAAAGATAATCTGGTTTGTTTTGCAACAGGGCACACGGGACACATTAATTCAGTATAATCACAATGAGCAACACCATCCACATGTTTCAAACGTTTAAAAGAAACGTGTCCTAATCTGGCATGCCAGAGTAAAGCCAAATGTTTACTATGCTCGCCACAACGAGCAACAGAACTACAACTTATTTGCTTTAAAAAAGAATCTTTCGTCAAATAATAAAGGTCTCTGATCACTGTCCCCTTGGCCAACACTTCACTAGTCTGTAAATCCTGGAATAAACAATGTTCAGGAAATGAATGTACTGATAAACCACAAGTTCTGGTGAGTAGACTGACAGACAATAAGTTACAGCTGAAGGATGGAACATATAACACATTGTAGAGCACAACTCTGTCATTTAACCGAATATTGCCAATGTGAGTGACCAGGCGAGTTGAATTATCAGGTAAACGGATGGTTGTTGGAGGGCTAAGTTTAATGACATGGTCAAAAAAATGAAGGTAGGGTGTAATATGGTCAGTTGCACCAGTATCTATTATCCAATTATCCTTGTAATTAAAATTAATGCTAGCAAAAACAGAACAGAGTAAAGTACCTGCGAAGTTCACGTTCCGAATATCCCCATCAACAGACGTGGTACTGCTGCCCTTGCTTTGAAGAAATTTCTGAAATTCCTGTTGCAAGTAGTCAGGCATAGTCGTAGGCAGAGGCTCAATACCCTTTGTCTGCATCGTTACTGGCACCAACGGTGTATCTGCGGCAACTTGCATAACACTGTTGGCGTTGTAATACTTGCGAACATCAACCCCTTTCTTTCGCTGCAATTCAATAAACCAATCTGGATAACCATGAACAAGGAAACAATCATCAATTGTATGACCCGTAGTTTTGCATTTGGAACAGTACTGTTTCTTCCGATCCTCTTTACGTGAGAAATTTCTGGCATTCCCAGTTCCACGATTGCCTCGGTTGTCAGATGAATGTCGTTGAGCAAGCATGACTGCCGCAGTTTCAGAAGAATCAGTGGTGTCCGTTTGTACTTCTCGTTGTTTTTCAACGCTCAAGACCATGGAGAAAGCTTTATTTATGGACGGCAGTGGATCTGTTAACAAGACTTGATTCTTTACGTTATCGTATTCATCGCCTAGCCCCATCAGAAACTGCATCAGGCGCCGGTTGTTATCATAATCGGCAATTGCAGTACCGGAATCACAACAAACAGGTAATGGAGCGAGGCACTGCAATTCATCCCACCTGCGTTTTAGATTAGTATAATAATCAGTGACAGAACTGGTACCTTGATGATAGCCGGCGATCTCTCTTTCAATTTGGTAAATCATTGGTCCGTTACTCTCCCCGTAACGCTGCTGGAGGTCATCCCAAAGTGCTTTTGCGTTCTTACAGTAAACAAAAGCGTTGGATATGTCTTTGGAGATGGCGTTCAGCAACCATGAAACGACCATACTGTCTGCTGTCAGCCATTTTTCATATTCATCTGAATCTGGCAACGGAGCTTTTATTTTCCCATTTATAAATCCGAGTTTTTTCTTCACGCGAAGTGCAATCTGAACAGATCGACTCCAAGAAAGATAATTAGATCCTGTCAGAGGGGTATTGACAAGACTAAAACCAGGGGCTTCGGAATGATTGACATGATACGGATCATCCGTACTGTTCTTTGTGTTGATGGCAGCGAGAATCTTCGCTAAATCATCTGGAGACATCATTTTGATTTCCTCAACTTGGCTCTGATACCATGAAGAGGATTAAAGAAGCCAATAGAAGTTGAATAAGTTTTGTATCAGGAGCATAATTGCAGACTCCTTGTTCTGTGTATTGAAAGGTTGCAGAAACGTGAATATATATACAGAGGGAAATAAAGTAGAAGCCCTATTCTAAAGGAAGGAAATAAAATAGAAGCCCTATTCTAAAGGGATACGGATTACATATTCCTATTCTAATGGGATTTACAAATATACGCATATCTTTACACCCTCCCCTCAAGCGGGTGTTGGGGAAAAATCAACCAACCCAAGCTTGGAAACAAAAGTACGATAAGAATGAGAAGGCAAAGATTTAGTGAACATATCAGCGAGCTGCATCGAAGATGGTAGATATGGAGTGCTGATGAGGCCCGCTTGTAATTGAGTGCGAACGACATGGCAATCAATATCGATGTGCTTGGTTCGTTCATGAAAAACAGGGTTTGCGGCAATATGAATAGCTGCTTTGTTGTCGCAGTGTAGAGGGATCGGACGATCAACATGAGTGTGAAAATCAGACAAAAGTGAGGTGAGCCACTGAAGTTCACACACAGTAGACGCCATTGCACGATATTCTGATTCAGCAGAGGAGCGGCTGACCGTAGATTGCTTCTTAGTTTTCCAAGAAACCAACGATGTACCCATAAAGATACAAAAACCTGTAATTGACCGTCGAGAATCGCTACAAGATGCCCAATCGGCATCAGAAAAAGCTCTAATCTTCAAGTCATTTGTAGCTGATAAAAAAAGTCCTGTAAAACTGGTTCCCTTCAGATATTTAACGATAGTCAAAGCCGCCTTCTGATGTTGGTAATGGGGAACCTGCATGAACTGACTTAGTTGTTGGACGGCGTAGCTAATATCTGGTCGCGTCATGGATAAATAAAGAAGTCGTCCAATGAGACGTCTATAGCTGCCGGGGTCCTGTAATGGCTTTCCCATGTCTGCACTCAACTTCAAACCTTGAATATAGGGACTGTCGGCACTTTTGGCATCCTGGAGACCAGTGTCCTGAATGATGTCAGTGATAAACTTATGTTGAGTTAAGAGCATACCAGCACTTGTTCGTGTCACCTCAATACCCAAAAAATACTTGACATCACCAAGGTCTTTAATGGTAAATTTCTGGTCCAAAAAGGTCTTCAAATCCGAGATTAATGTTGCAGACGGGCTGGTGATCAAGCAATCATCAACATAGACTAACAGAGCAATAAAAGTGTGGCCATGGCCTTTAGTAAATAAACAATGATCAACAGACGACTGAGTGAATCCCTGGCTTAATAACGAGGATGTCAGTTCCTTATTCCACTGTCTACCGGCTTGCTTTAACCCATAGAGTGATCTCTGCAGCTTGCAAACCTGACCCTCTTTAGCTTTAGCATAACCAGGAGGAACCTGCATGTAAATGTCTTCATCAATGTTGCCGTGTAGGTAAGCATTATTGATATCAAGTTGCTGAACAATCCAAGAATTTGCAACTGCTATAGTTAAGAGAACGCGAACAGTGACCAGCTTTGCTACAGGAGAAAAGGTATGAAGATAATCCAAGCCAAGCAACTGAT
>JANZLX010000006.1:32374601-32409011 GCA_025531955.1 Erythroxylum orinocense | reverse complement strand
CTTTGTGGGGTCCCACCAAGGAGGATACCCAATATTTTCGTAACATCTTTTGCTTGTGTGACCAATCAAGCCACATGTTGTGCACTCTTGCATATTTCCATTGGTCGAGCTAGAATTTGATGAGTTTGAGGGAGTATGCACCTCATAGCTCTTTTCCTTCGGGCCAAAATATTTCTGTTTTCTATTACTTGAGTTCCTAGCAAGCAAAGCAGTTGCATCACCCACAGAATCACCCCTATGCAATGCACGTCGATTTGCCTCGCGACGAATGTATGCATATGCCTTTTGGAGATCAGGCTTCGGATCCATTCGTAATACTTCGCCTCGAACCTGATCCAATTCAGAGTCCAAACCATTTAGAAATATATAGATTCGCATTCGTTCTACGGAATCCTTGTAGAGTTTAACATCGTCTCGGTCCTTCATAACAACTGAATCACGATAGTCCAAATCAGTGAAGATTTCGGACAATTCTCCAAAATATGTTGATAGTTGGCGACCAGCCTGTTTCATCGTGAATGCTTTCTGATTTAGCGAAAAAATATAGGTATCATCGCTGCCATCATAATAAGCTTTTGACAACGCCGACCATATGTCTCTAGCGACTGGAATTCGCATATATCTCCTCATCAAATCAGGTTTCATAGTGGTAAGCAACCATCCTCGAACTTTTTGATTGTCAACGTTCCACTTGGCATATTGGAAGTCTGTTTTTTCAGGAACTGGGTATGTTCCGATGATGAATTCAAGCCTCTCTTTGGCTGCAATATGAATTTTGACAATCTGAGCCCAGACATCATAATTGGTTTCATCTAACATGATGCCTGGGTTAAATCCGGAAGATTCGTTTTGGTAGTGAATGATGGTTGGTGGGTTACTAGAAGATGCTTCATTGGATGGAAGAGATGGAATTGTTCCATCTGTCATGGTTGTAAGATTTCAAACGATGGAAGAATATGTAGAGGCTCTGATACCATGAAGCGTAGAAGACAGCCGTTCTTTCAATATTTTCACATATCTATATTTCATACTTACGAGCGTATTTATACCCTACACAATAATAGGGTTTGTTACAGAGTTGGATACAAATATACATCCCTGATTTATCTCCCTAAAATACTCGTATACATCCCTAATTTCTCTCCAACTTCTATTCTAATTATGTCTACACTCATCATCCTTCCAATATTGCTTATTCTTTCCCCTCTTATGGGTAGCCATAGTCATTCCTAGTAAAAATATGAAACTGTAAGATTCATCAAGGAAATAACATATAACAGAAATAACTTTGCTGAAAAATCTGAATACAATAATGTAATCTAATAACTCACTTACACAGAGTCAACCAAACAAAGATGTTCACATGGGTGCATTTCAAAAGTAATCTAATAACTCAGTTATATATTGTTAATATTAAACAAATAGAGATGTTCATCATTTAGGTACATTAATCAAAATCAAAACATTTCAATGTTCTAATAAGCATATGAAGAAACATATCTTAAATTACTATTCCACTTCATTATCATTGGATGTAGAAAGGAACAAACTATTATCATTTCAACAATCTAAAGCATCACTCAATAACATTCCTTGCTTTGGAATGTTTCATATTAAAGTGTTCTTCAGCTGTCTCTGGTCGATGGCCATCGAATTCTTTAAGGTGATAGTGTTGCCCTCAATACGGAGTAAGAATTCCATTTGCATTGCAATATCCAGATTTGAACAAGTAATAACAACCTTCATAATTGAACAATAAGTTATGGTTGAGCAGCATAACCCAAAGAGAAACCAAACTAAATATTGTAACACAAATTTATCTCGAAGGACTCGTAGATCATAAGTCCTTAAGATTGCATCTTGAAGCACATGACCATCATGTGCAAAGCCCTCCCAACCAGGCAATTCATATATGAATTACATGTTTGGGCAACAAACACCTAAAATATTTATTGAAATACATCCTTTTCTTATGCGATATTGAGGCTTATCTTCACTAGGAGGTGTAACTTTAATTAGTGTCTCATCTAAGGCTCCTAGGAAACCCTACAAATTAAAAAAAAAAAGATGATTTAGCACATGAAAGCTTTCATATTAATGTTATAGGTTAATTATAATGTTCAATTACTTGAAAACATTTCCATCTCTCATCTTAACAATCCTGAGTAATAGGCTCCGGCTTCTTGAGCAAAATATGATGTAATATCATAATTGCATAAAGAATTTGATGGAATTGTCGGCTCATGGTTTCTTTACTAAGGAGAAAAAGTAGGGTAATTGTCCTACCTTTTTCTAGTGAGCCAAGGTGTATATGAACATTGCTACAACCTCTTCTACAGATGTGTTCCTAGAGGGTTTTAAACCCTCGACATCTCTTACACTATCCTAAAGGTTACTCTATCCATATGAAGTTGACTAATGCAGGCATCATCACAATCCATGGTCAATCTAAACATCCATCTCACTTTATCAATCATTTTTTCTTCCTTTGTTTTAAATTCACGAACCTTATCTCAAAGGTACAAAAAAACGTAACATAATGGATGGCAAATAAGAAATCATCATATTATTTGTTATTTTTTGAAGTATTAAAGGTTGCTTTAGTTTGTGTTGTTTTAATTGGGGGAGTCATTTTGATCTGCATTAAAAAATTCAGAAAGTAATTGTCCAACATTTAGAAATTCTCACCAATGTAAACTTATAATCAAACATGAATTCTGTTTTTTTTTCCTTTTCCACAATAAATAACCACTTGCATAATAAAAATTTAACACCAAAAGAAAGGACAAAAATTGTTTTCAATCAAATACCAAAGGAAAGCGTCAGCAGCTGTAGCACACACCAACAATAGTAATACAACAACCCAAAGACAAAACACAACTTACAGAGTATAGCCTAGAAAATCGAAAGACACCGCATTGACTAAGTTTAAAGCTAAACTCAACCACAAATCAACCAAAAAATGTATACCAATTTAATAACTAAAATTTAAAACCCAAAAAACGGAAGCAACACCTTTATAACAGATGGTAATCACACCACATGAAAACGAAAAAAAAAAGAAAAGAAAAGAAAAGAAAAAAGTAAAAGTAATGAATTGAAGCAATTCAACCATGAAGTCTTAAGATGGAAACCTAAAGATAATCATGGAACAAAATAAAAATAAAAAACACAAACAACACCACTATGACGACAATACTTCAATTCCATAAAACAAAATAAGGTTTATTTATAGATGTTAACACTCATTGGAAGGCTAGGATGATCGGGGAGAGTGTATGGCCATTGCAATGGCTATTGCAAAGTTATATCTGCATTACATAACATATCCTAGAGACTCTGGTGCTTATGCTGAGCTTTTAAAGATTGATGAAGCAAATGAGAAGTCAGCTGATTCTATTCCCTCTAATGTTACCAAAGATCCTTCTATTGAATCTGAAAGGGAAGTACCTCCTAAATTATTTGATAAAATAGCACTAGATGTTCATTTAATGAACACTTCTACAACTAACCAGAATCTTGCACCACCACTAAAAGCAATGTAGACTATGGAGGTCTCCGAATTGGGGGAAATAGAGTTGTCCTTTATGGGAACTAACGATGAGGTTAACAAATAAAAAAAACTTTAGTTCCAAGGAGGAGTTGAATGTAACCTCAGATAATATATTTTTGCAACCAGTACCTTCTTCAAGAAGAAGAACAGGAAGGAAAATACGTAAAAATAGATATAAGGAAAACAAACCTTGAATTAATTCCAGTTCCTTTCTCTATTTTGTCCCTTGTGACTATTTTGGTATGGAATGTGAGGAATGGACAATCCTCTCAAAAATCAAGCTATCAAAGATATCATTTTGAAAAAAAGACCCTTGATTTTGGGATTACTTGAGACAAAAATAAAAGTGGAAAAGTTGAAAACTGGTCTTAGTTTTTTTGGGTTCAAATTAGGATATCCACTCCAATCATATCAATCATTTTAATGGGAGAATCATTCTTGCTTTCACTGACTGATAAATCGTTGTAGCTGGCAACGGTGCATAAGCCAGCGAAAGTAGCAGACCATCTGGCACATCACTGACTGATAAATCGGCGGTATCGAGCTCCCTAACATCCTGACATGTGACGTATTGCTATCCTGATATCCTGACAAATCTGTTGTGAGTAACGTTACACTGCCAGTTAATTACGATTTTTGCACTATTTGTGATTTTTTCTGTTAGTAATATTAATAATAATAATAAATTAATAAATTACTTTTATTATTTTATATTACTATTTTATTTATTTATTTATTTATTTATTATTATTATTATTATTATTCTTTGTTATATACATTGATCATGGAAGACTCATAGCGCAACTAACAACAAGAAAAGTTGGTCTTTGCTAGGCGAAAGGTAATAGCAAATTATGGTTACCACCAGATATATATGTGTTTTTTTATTTACTACCAGTCTTTAAGTATTTAATCTTTTAACCTGCATCACTATTTATCCTGTCACATTATGCCTGTGGGCCTATTAGAAACAACCTCTCTACAATGTAGGAGTAAGTGTTGGACCCCGATTCCTTTTTAAGCATGTTTAAATTATTTTGAGGTTTTAGTGTAATAATTTGTTTATTTGGTTGGAATAAATTGAGGATTTTTAATGGCTTATGTTAAGAAATATGAAAAAGGAAAACGGATGGGAATAGATCGAAATGAGAAATTGTATGTAATTAAGTACGGCAGACGAAGAGGAATAGAATTGTATTCGTGTATATGTGGTGATATATAATGTTACTAGGTTATAACCATGAATGTGAATTGACTGCAAGTGTATTGTTGTGAATTGTTAGAGTAAAGTAGAGAATAAGTGGAAAGAATGGTATGAAAGTGTATAAGTCGGTCGGGAGGTTAGGCCGAACGATGGCACTACCGAACGGTTACGCAGGCCGAGCAATCGCGCTCTCGAGCGATCGAATTGGTCAAGTGATCGCATGGCTGACCGATCGCACTACCGAGTGATCGTGCCGGCCTAGCGGTCGCACTACCGAGTGATCGCATTAGCTGAGCGACTGCATTGTCTAGTGATCGTGCTTGTCCCGAAAAGAGTAGCTATTGAAAGAGATGCAATTTTAAGTAAGCAAGGCAAGGCAGATAAAGTGAAATGATGAGGAATTGAGAAAATTAAAATCATGTGTACGTATGAGGGAATCTGTATAAGTAGATGGATTTCGGAAACGGGATCCAACAGTAAGACTGCGTATTATCAGGCCCCCCCAGACCCTGCTTCATTGCGGGACTTCGAGGTATGATGATGATGATGATAATGATCCTAGAGACAAATAAGACCTTTCTTCATAGCATTAGCTTTTTTTAATCTAACCAACAGGATACCAACATAAAAAGAACATAATTGTAATATCAATTCGTCTATGGCAACATTTCACCAACAATTTACAATACTCTAATGTGTACTTTCTGAGTGATCCGTATATTTATATCTCTCATAAACACACTAATATGCATTCAACTATCACTGGCCACTTCTTTTTGTTTATATTTCACAAACTAAATAGATTGTACTTACAAATTTTCTAGGTCCTGTACTCTGTATCCTAGATTTAGAAAAATAAAAAAGATTCAACATTCAAAAACATGAAATCCTTTCACAATTACAAGCTCAATATGGTTAGGTCACAGGTTCATGATCATAATTATGAAAATAGAGGTAGTAATGAAGAGTATAGACACCTTGGAAGTTTAAGTGCTTATAGTTCCTAATAAAACCAGTAAACTAAAAATGTTGGAACCCATATTCAATCCGAAAGTGTTCCTTTAGCAATCGATGCAGCTTTTAAGAATGACCTCAAATGGTTTATTTTTGTTTGGCAATTTATGCTAATTGTTAGGAAGATTGCATGCCTAACAAATATCAACTCCATCACAACACATTCAAGTGATTTACATAAGCAAAGAGATAGAAAGGTTGAAGCTTTGAGAAGTGAAATTGGACCAAACCAGAGCTTACTTTGAGATAGGATTTTTGTTAGCATGAAAATTGGAAGGAAGCTTTGTTTTGTTTGATTCGATGAGGGTGGACACAATTAAGATATGCAAATGACAAAAGGAGTCGAAGAAATAAATAAAAAAACGTGAAGAAAATAAACTCAAAATCATAATCACGATTACACAAAAGGATAGAAACTAATCGTTCTTTAAAGAGGATTCCAAAGCAAGAAAAGAAAATTGAGATTACCCAACGCATGGCTCTCTCAATGTAGCGTATGATGTCCCTTCTTTTTATGCAAGTTGTTTCTCTAGCATCTTAAAATCCAAGCGAAGAATCACAAAAATGGTTTCAATAGCAAAAATAGAGAGAGAGTAAGAAAAAGCTGCCAACGATGTTTGTCAAATGTATGGAGTAATGACTTCCATTCCTCTCATAATCGAGAGGTATGGAGTAACGCCCGAAAAGCAGGAATCAAAATACAAATCATCCAATCATAATCCTTTATTAAGCATCGTGTTTTCATTCCTCTCTTTCCATATCTACTAACCAAGCATCCCTTAAAATGGGATACCAGAATCTATCGTCCTAAAAAGTAGAACGACTTAGTGTAGAAAACTTCATAAATCAGCTTATTGACTATGTTTGATTGTTCAATTAAAAGTAAAAGTATAATTGACGTAGCCCTCTTCAGGCATTCATGCAATTAATATATGCACAGTGATCTCAATATTTAATGGGAAAACATGTCCATATTTTAAGTCAAGCATTTAAAAATCAAACAAGTCTAGTTCATTTAACCATAAAAAATTTTAAATGGCTAATTTTTTAGTTCAATTTATTTTAATAGCTTTTATTATTAAAAATCATTCGATTTATTAATTAACTGATCAGTTTTTATAAATTAATAAATTTTTATAAGCTAAAATAAACTAATTAATTTTTTATTTAACAATTTTTAATTACACTTCAAATTTGTCAAAAGTGAGGACAGTTTCTTTCAATTTTATTTCAAATTATTCAATTTCATTCAATTTTTAATCAAATTTATGATAGTCTAATATCGATTGAATCTTTTAAACTTCAAATCTTTTATCTTAATTATTTAACTTTTGGTCCAATTTTAAAACATGATTTAAACCCTTTTACAAATAGTTTCATTCTCACTTAGCTAAAGTCCATCAAGGGAGATAAGCTTTGTTTAGACTGACTCAGTTGAATTATAATAAAATTGAATTCAATTAAATTTAAATTAATTTAAAATATATATTTTATTAAAAATTATTAAAATAATATAACTTTAATTTAAACTAGTCAAATCAATCATCATATTTAATTAAGCCATAATCTACTCTAATTCGACCCTACCAATTACCATTTACAACTGATGATTTAAGGTTTAAGGGGGGAAAAAAGAGAGGGAGAAGGTGTATGATTGTGTTATAATTGTCGACCAACTCATGGACTCGAGAAATGATATCGAACCACTCTTTCCCACCAAACCAAGTGAGAAAACAAATATGAGCTACCCAAGAAAGGAAGTGTATCATATTTTTCAATATACCGTGATGAAAACGATAACTTGGCTTATTGAGAGGTCAACCGATTAATTAGACCGGCTTAACTGTTGCATGCAGCAGGTAGTGTGTACGTATATAAAGTCTTATGCAAGTACTGCATGATTAAGGAAAGTAGTTGTATTAATTATATATATATACATCGTTTAGGTCACTCACCATGTCATGCTAATTAATTAAACTCCACGTTATTTGACTTAATATAATTTCGCCATGTCAAGATTATCAACGAAATGAAATGATGTATTAGCCTCAAATCTGACTTATGTATATTGATTAGATTATTCAATAATTTATATATTTTGAGTATATAATTTAAAGAATTAATACGTTAAATTTAAGTAATTTTTATGTTATCTAATTATTTTTTAAAAGCTCAAGTGATTTATAATCTTCTTCTAATGATTTAAATTTTTATTTTCGAAAATTAGAATTTTTTTTAAAAAAAGTTAACCCTGTTAAAGTATGTTGACTAAATATGAAAATATTAAAAAGTTTATAAATAATAATAGTCAACAATCAAAAAAACTAGTTATTTTGATAATAATTAGCTCAATCTCAATTATTATTAATAACTCTACACTCTAATCGTATTAAAAAATCTAATAAACCCTTTTTGGCGTTGGGCAAGAGTAATCACTTGATTCTCCTGAAGAAAACTAACACAGTTTCTTAAAAATTGCGCATACTTTCGTCTAAAGCTTGCAAGCAGTGATTTGTAATGACAGTTTCTTTCACGGCTCCAATTAGAAGTCTCCAAAGTCCATAGTCCATACAAAAACATACAACCACAGCTGTCCAGAGCCATATGGGGGCTCGCAACAAGTCGTTTTTTGCGGATGGTCAAGGGTTGACTCAGAAGGGCCTGTAGAGGGAGAAAGAGAGAGCATGCACCCATTGATGTGAATATCTGGCTCATGCGAAATATCCAGAGCCCCATTTGACCAAGTCACGGCGTGTGAATGCGACCACTTCGGTTCCTACACATAGGCGTGTCCCTTTCCCTTACGATGAGGTGACTTTGGTAATAACTACTTTGTAGACAGGTGTCATGTTTCTGTAGGCGCAAGCATTTAATTTCTTAACTAACTTCACGTCTTCTTTCCCGTTTCTCCACTCTTTCTCAACTGACAGCTTCTTACAAGCGAGCAAAACCCGGTAATAATAAGATTGACACGTATGAGTACCAAGTATATGAACCCATTCGGATGAGTTTCTTGTTAGCTTCATTTCCTATCTTACACTCTCTTGAGCAACTGGAAAGTTGTGTTCCTATTGCATGCATGTGTTCAGACTTCTGTTTCACACTGGGTTTTCTGTCAATACAATGCATCTCTCCCTTTTAATATAATAACACTTAGAGATGACAAACAATTTAAATCTCTTACTAGGTTACTAAGTTGACTAGATTACTTCCTCAGTAGCAGAAACACTAGGGTGAAATCATCTACTCCCTCCGTTTCATAATAAAAGTCGTTTTAGAAAAATGCACGTTTATTAAGAAAGTTAATGAAATATCTGATATACCCTTATTAATTACATGTTAAAGTGCCTTGAAAATATAATCTGTGTAATCTGTGTATTTAAGATGTGAGAGAAATTAAAGGGTAATTTTGGAAGTAAAATTATAAATATGCATAGAAAGTCACAAACGACACTTATTTTGAATAATTAAAATTTTTCTAAAACGACTCTTATTATGAAACAGAGGGAGTACTAATTACTTGCCAAGAAGAGATGGAAGCCCTGGCACTGAAACTGGAAAAGTTTTGTGAACACCTGAGTCAGATCCATTTTTGGTCTTTACAATTTACAGCTCAATAAAGATAAAGACACCGCATGATTGTGATAGTCAATGGACCCCATTATCTCTCGTAGCCCTCCGATTTCTGATATTTCTGATTCACTTTTGGCTCGTTTCCCTATTCTCTGCTAATCTCTGTTTCCTCTTCTGGGGCGCGTGGCGTGCAGTATCAATTAATAATAGATACTATTTTGTATTTTATAAAATTATAAAATTTTCCATTATTATATTGTGGCATATGATATGATCCGCGAATTATTCTTTGTATAATTGTTAACTCAAATATCGGAAATCCCAACTATTATATACTTGATAATCTAATGTATCGCTCTTCTTCCTCGTTTCATAAGTGGTTAGGAGATTAAGCACTATTTGGATAGATTTTTTAGAGATCAATAAATACTTCTTTCTACTTCAAATTTTTTTTAAATAGGTGTTTAGCTGTAAAATATAAAAAAGTACCTTTTTAATAGATATGAACTTTTTGACAGCCAAAATATAATTTTTAAGAAACTTAAATTTGGAGCTTATCAAAAAAGTCTTTCAAATAATTTTTTCGGGTAGATTTTTCTAATCAATTAATGAGCCTATTTTTTAGTCTATTTTATCATTGTACTTTACACATAATTCTCCAAACTTTTTCAAACTCATTTTCACGTTTATCTTGCAAATTTATTATTTGTCTTTTTTTATATGTTTTAGTATTCATTTTTTATATTAGTTTTACTTATGTTATAATCCATATAAAAGATTTAATTAGATATATTTTTATTTATATTTCGTATGGTTTAAAATTATATAAAAATTAATATATTGTGTTTTGCATATTGTTTAATATAATTTAAATAATATTTATATGCATAAATAATTTTATTACAAAATAAAATATAATTAAAATTAAAAGTATTTTTATTTTTATATTGTTAAACAGTCTAATATATGAAGCTCTCTTAAAAAAATTATTTTTTAAATGACAGTCAAATAATCAACTAACTTATTATAAAAGTTTTTCTCAGAAAAGACCTACAGAAAAAAGCTCCACTAACAAAAACTCTACTATTATAAGCCCAACCAAACAGAGGTAAGATAATTGTACAAATGAACTACTTCCTAAGAATATTAATATGTATTGTCAAGTTTAATAATATATGTCCAGAATAATTAAGTTTTAAGAAAATTTTATATAAATGCGAGCTTCCTTTTTCTTTTTATTATGGTTATGCACAAACATCATCATAACCTTGTTGCTTAAAAGATACAAAAAGAAAGAATTATAAGCATGCTATTACAAAATGTCTTTTTGAACTTATTCCAATTTCATAATAAGATTATTGATTTTAATATAAATAAACTATAACTTAATAATTTATTGATGAAGTCACTTTTTGATATTTATACACTACTTATGAAAATATAATTTTATCTTTTAATTTAAAAAAGATAATAATTAGGGTAAAATTGACAATTAATAGACAAAGTCTTGAAGTTTGAAGATTTACATACTACTTTTGCAAATAATGTTCAACCTTATAATTAAAAATTTAAAAACTAAACTAGTTTGCAGTTTAAATATAAAAACAACTTTTTGGATTAGTTTTTAACATTTTGGTTCAATTTACTTTAATAATTTTTATTATTAAAAATCGTCCAGTTTTAATGTAAAAAAATCGACCAGTTTATTAATTAATCGATCAGTTTTTATAAATTAATAACTTCTCATAAATTAAAATAAATCAATTAATTTTCATTTAATAGTTTTTTCTTATTAAACTTTAAAATTTTTTATGAATAAAAATAATTTCTTTCAATCATATTTTTAATTCTTTAATTTTATAACGATCTAATTGAAAATTTTAAACTTTAAAACTCTCATGATTTAACTTTTGTTTTTAAAACATTGAAAAATATAGATAATTAGGGTAAAATTTAAGATTAAATAGACAAAATCTTGAGGTTTGAAGATAATGCACTAGTCCAACAGATTAAAAGAATCTACAAAGACATTTTCTGTTATCGAAAAAACAAATCTTATCTTTTATTGAAAATAAAAATCACTGAAATGAGTATAAAATATTTTTATCCATGACTTAATCATTAGTTATTAGTAACTAGTAAGCAAGTTTTGTTCTTTAGTCCCTAGTCCCTACAAAGTGATCCTGCGAAGGTGAAACCCACGGTCGAGACTGCATCTGAAATTCAACTTCATCAACTCCAACGAAGCAAATATTATATCTAAGCATTTAACGACACTGTCTAGTCACCGTCACCACAACCCTTCTTCTCTCCTCTGTTCTCTCGTCTCTCTTTCTTCAACATAGCCGTACTCTTCTTTTCATTCACTGAAACTACACAAAAGTTCTGTAAAAGAAATCATGAAAGTGCCTGAAAACGATCCCATCAATGTCTCAACCCAGACTCTACGATGTCTTCTCGATGAAATCCCACATGTGAAGAGTTTCAAGGGAAAATGGAGTCTTATTAGAGCTAAACTCAATGATCTCCTGACCCAGCTCACCGATTTCGCTGAGTCACCTGCTTCTACTTCCAATCCTTTATCCCTTGATCTGCTTCGTTCTGTTTCATGTTCGTTAAATGAAGCTCTTTCACTTGCTAAAAAGTGTAAAGATGAGAACTTGACTAAAGGTAAGCTCAGGACACAGAGTGATATTGATTCCATTTTGGCTAAATTGGATCGAAATGTCAAGGATGGTGAGATTTTGATCAAAAGTGGGGTTCTTCAAGATGGGGTCTTTGGCGGGTCGTCTTCCAAGAGAGAGCTTGCGCGAGTTGAGTCAAGGAACTTGGTGACTCGGTTGCAGATTGGGAACTCTGAGTCGAAGAACTCGGCTTTGGAATCGTTGCTTGTGTTGCTTCAAGAGGATGACAAGAATGTTATGATAGCTGTGGCGCAGGGTATTGTTCCTGTGCTTGTTCGTTTATTGGATTCAAGCTCTTTGGAGATGAAGGAGAAGACTGTAGCGGCAATTTCGAGGATTTCTGTTGTCGATAGCAGTAAACATGTGTTGATTGAAGAAGGGTTGTTGCTTTTGAATCATTTGCTTCGAGTTTTGGAATCTGGAAGTGGGTTTGCTAAGGAAAAGGCTTCTATTGCTCTTCAAGCTCTGAGCTTTTCTAAAGAGAACGCTAGGGCAATAGGGTCTAGAGGTGGGATTTCATCGCTTTTGGAGATTTGTCAGGGGGGAACTCCTAATTCACAGGCGTTTGCAGCTGGGGTTTTGAAGAACCTCGCTGTGTTTCCGGAAGTAAGAGAGAATTTGATCGAAGAAAATACAATCTTTGTTCTTATTGGTCTTGCAGCTTCTGGAACTGCTTTAGCACAAGAGAATGCTTTTGGATGTTTGTGTAATTTGGTTGCAGATGACGAAAATTTGAAGCTTTTGGTAGCTAAGGAAGGTGGGATTGAGAGTATTAGAAATTTCTGGGATTCTGATCATCCTGTGCGGAGTCTTGAAGTTGCTGTCGAGTTGTTGAGACACTTTGCTACTTGTCCAACTATTGCTGAAGTTCTTGTTTCTGATGGGTTTATTTCCAGGCTTGCATCTGTATTGACTTGTGGGGTCGTTGGTGTGAGAATGGCAGCTGCTAGAGCTCTTTATGAGTTCTGTTTTAGCTCCAAAACTAGGAAAGATATGGGTGAACATGGATGCATTGCTTCCTTGAGTAAAATGTTGGATGGTAAGTCTTCTGAAGAGAAAGAAGCAGCAGCCAAGGCGTTGTCCTCTCTATTATTGTGTGCTGGTAATAGGAGGTTATTCAGGAAGGACGAGAAAGGGATAGTGAATGCAGTTCAGTTATTAGATCCTTCAACACAGAATTTGAACAAGAAGTACCCCATTTCAATACTGACCTCGCTTGTGCATTCTAAGAAATGTAGGAAACAAATGATTGCTGCTGGTGCATCCGTGTACCTGAAGAAGCTTATTGAAATGGATGTTGAAGGGGCTAAGAAGCTCTCGGATGATCTTGGGAGAGGCAAGATTTGGGGTGTTTTTGCCAGATCATAGCAATCAAAGATTTGCCTCTAAACTGATGCTGCATCAAGGGACACGAAATTGAAGACAGACTAATTAATTTTATATGTATACTGATTGTGCTTATGTTAATCTTCTGTCCCTTCTGTGTACTTTCTTCCTTTCTGTCCATATGATTGTTAAGTTGGACTAGGAGTAGACATGTTTGTTGTGATTGCTTGGAAAGTTAACTCTTTGTAAAGCCATAATCTCGTTTTATTGGCATAACCAGAATGGAGTGCAAGTTCTTGGTCCAAAACTCAATGATTGGTTATGTTCTGCAGAGCTAGTTCTTTTTACCTGTGCTATAACCATTGATTTTTATTACCATTTTGATGTGATAGATCTATCTACAAAGGTAACCTATTACCTATGCATGTGTGTCCTGTTTCTGTTCTATTATCAGACTAAAGTTCAGTTCCTCAATCTACTATTCGGGTACTATGTCATTGGCTTGTTAAGCTTAACATGAAAGGTTAGGCTCTTCAGTAGGCCATTCTTTTTCTGAGGGTGGACCTGGAATTGATTCATTTACAGATACTCAAATCTCCACTTCCATAGATTAATCTAATTGCTTAGTCAATTTAGTTGGTTCCAATAATTATATAGTGTTCAGTTCCATTGAATAGGGGCTTTTTAGCATGTGCATATGTTATCCACCATGTGCATTTGCCCATAACTGCTCCAGTGTCGGCTGTTGCTTGAACAAGCCAGGTCTAAGGGCATAACAACTTCTTCCTGCACTCGCAACTTTGGAGTCACGTCCTATTCAAAACGCGGTGAAAATATGGCAAGATTAGACTATTAGTTGCACTTTGAATATCTTAGTTGAACACTAACGGTTGTGTATGCCTTGAATTTGGTGGACTTGATGGCTTACGTATGTTCTTCTGTTTGGTCTATATTCTGGTCTGGTTTATTAAGCATTGTTACAGGGAATGAGTTAAGTTACTATTCTGTCTATGTTTTGGTTATCATATAGGGGGAAAAAAAAAAGGATTAATTATTAAAAAAATTCTCAATTTTATAATTATAGCGTAAACAGCTAAAAGTGACGTTAAAATGCTCAAAATTTTAATTATTTTCAATTATAGCTTGAACAATGAAAATGTTCAAACTTTCAATTGTTTATAAGAATTTATTAATTAATAAAAAAATTGATTAATTATTAAATTGATCGATTTTTTACAATAAAAGTTATTAAAGTAAATCAAATTAGAAAGTTAAAAACTGAACTGAAAAATTAAATAGTTCGAAATTTTTATTATCGAATTGGTTGAAATTTTTTAATCATTGATTTTTATATCTTAAAAAATAGAAAAATTCATAAAATATAACCAAGCCTTTAGACATTAATTATGTAAAATTTTACTTATTAGATATCCACTCTTTTGAATTATATTTTATTTTAATTAACTAAACTAAAATTAATAGATTAAATAATAGGTTCTTTACAGAAGATGCTGCTCTCATAAGACATTGTCAACCATTTCCAATAAATACAGAATCACGAAAGAAAAGCACGTAAAAGTTGCGAGATCAAATCTTCTATTCCAGTTATGATGTTTTTATCATGTTTTATTAAATCTCATCTATATATTTATATAAATTTTACGTAAATATGTAGATGAGATTTAATATAATAAAGTTAAAAAATAGTAACTAGAAACGAAGATTTGGCGAGTAAAGTAGCTTCTAAAGTTATGAAAGAAGCAAAAAATAGCACTTTTGAAGCACTACATGCCACAAAAACTATGTAGTACAAACAATTAAGCTATAAACTATAAGTTCTGTTTTGTCTTTTCGTTTCCATACGTTTAGGTTAGGTGTGTCCAGATTAGCTTAGGTTTAGCTTAAGATTAGCTTGAATGTCTCACTTAGACCAACTAATTAACCTGACATTTTAGATTGAAGTGGTTTCGAAAATAATTTTGAAAATTCCATATATATTACTATCCAAATTAGATAAATTCATTTTTAATCTTTATTTATGCAATTCTTTTAACATTTTCATATTTTATTATATATTTAAGTTATTGATTTATTAAATATTTACTTAATGCACATTATGTGCTTTCAAATTTTCAATATCTCGTAATTTTTCTTGAAAATAAATAAATTGAAATTTGCCTTTGTTTTTGTTACAATGAAACAAAAATATTTTTACAGAAAGAAGTTATGTTGTTAATAATTAATAAGTATTTGTGATATATTAGAAATAACAATAATTAAAAAACCTAACCGATTTCGCCTGTTAACTTTTGTTGTTAAAAATTGACTAATTAATTAATTAATTAGTTAATTTTTATAAATTAATAAGTTTTCATAAACTAAAACAAATCCATTAATTTTCATTTAACAATCTTTTTTTAATTAAACTTCAAATTCTTCATTAGATAAAGACAATCTCTTTTAACCATATTTTAAAATTTAAAATTTTATTTAATTTTTAATCGATTTTATGACAATAAATCTTTTAAATCTTAAACATTTTGTTTTACCGATTTAACTTTCGTTCGATATTTAAGACATTGATAAATAGTAAAAATATATAATAATATTTTTGTTTAATAGGAATAATTACTAAAAACTACCAAATAATTGTCTTAGTCTCTTATTTAAATTAGCTTAGATTAATACCCAATAAACAAATAAACCATAAAAGAAAGTTAAAAGTGAGAAACTGGCTTAGGATTTAGTGCTTAAGCGTAGTTATTTACTTGTTATGTCTCTTATGTTCAAAGTCTAAGTAGGTTGAGATGTGTATAAAGATAAAAGTTTCCTAATATTAGTTCACTGTTCTTGTCATATAACAAAACTAAACCAAAAGAACACATGGAGGCATCTTGCTACAGACCCGAAAGAGAATGACTATCGTGAGCGGTTCAAAATGGATCGAAATGCCAAAAGATTGATAGAATGCGTTGCATATAAGGAGATGCAGTTGTCACAAATCTGAAAATACAGATGCCGGCTTCATATATCCATGACTATAGTCTGGTTTACGATTTGATACATCAAAGTTCACCCTAAGATCAAACATGAACTTGTCTGGATTTGCTTGCAGATATGACTGCAAGTATGAGTAAATTAATAAAGGAGAAGTAAGTACATGCCACTGCGATTGCTCCTTTCATACAAAATTTGGCTGCAAAAGAACAGATTGCAGTCCAACCAGTATGTTCATTCCCGTTTTTCGCTAACAAACCTACTGCAGTGGCTGCTCCAGAAGCAGAAATTTCCAAGGAGAGAATCAACTGCCAGAACAAACCATAAAATGTTATAAACACTTGGTGAATTCTATTATCATATGTACAAATGATTGATATTGAGATAATCTGGTTACTAAATCACAGATGAACAAGAAAAAGTAGTTGGCGGAGTTCGAGCCGCAACGATCCAGAATAATGACACCAAACGAAGAAAGCAACGAGAACGTGGCTGCGATAAAATTTACTGCAGCAAGGTACCTGAAAAAGATGGGAACTTTATGAGTATGCGGAAGGTGCAAATAAAAGGCTTCAGGGTTTTGTTTCATTCCTGGAAAACTATCTTACGTGAAAGAGTCCTCGTAGCTATATTTGGCTACCACTGGAAATCCTGGGATCAACTCAATTGTAGAAACATTGGTGACTGTTAGTAATGCTGCAGCAAACGAAGTTCCAAAAGTTGCAAACCTCAGACCAATCTGTGCTCTATAAAATAGTTTCTGGAATTTCTGAGGTGAGTTTCCAGGGACCTTGGTTTGCATCTCTTCCATTTGAGATCGATGTTTCAGAGAAAAGCTGTAAAAAACACTGTTGAATGACAGCTCGGAAACAGGAAGAGATCTGTAGCAAAAGCAAGAACAGGTACGGATAGAGAAAAAGAGTGTGACACTTGGAATCTACCTATAAAAAAAATGAAGAAAAGGGAGGAATCTTTTGAATTATACTTATATAAATCAAGTTGTAACACAGAATCTTAAAGTGAAAGGAGTTAAAAGTCTCTACCTTTTAAGTCGAAAAAACACAACCTTTAGTTCTTGCGAAATTCCTGGACTGAAGAAGATTGTGAACTTCTGGAGAAGATACTGGTTTTTTTTTTTTTCAAAATGAGAATTCAAGACCTCTAAAAGTTAGACTGAAAGAAGGCATAGGATTGAGCTTTTATAGGGGAATGTCGTTGATTGATTTACATTTACTTATATCAGAAGGTCAAAGAAATGAATTATGATATATTTTGGAAGAGAAATGAATGCTTTTGACATTGAGGTGCTGATGGTTTCAGAAAGTTGTGATTATCGTACCATATGAAACTTCCTTTTCGAAACAGTAATTGAAAACAGTAAGTGTAAATTGGGAAGACCAAAGAGGAAGTCAAGAATGTACTTGCAATTTCTACATCTAAAACCATGCAATTCCTGAGTAGAAAATTAACATCTCAGTTTATCAAGTCACCCTCCACACAGTTGTTTTATCTGAGTAGTCACATCTTTATGAATTCCACAAAGCAAAAGATAAGCACATATTTGAATTCTCAATTTTCTCTGTCAAACCCATTTTTAGGCACATTTATCTCTAAAACATTTTGTAATTTACAAGCCAAAGAGAATAGGTTTGAATGATTTGAGTCTTTGTTATTGGAAAATGAAACTTACGAGGCCAAAGACCTCACACAAGGAGTGAACCAAGTAAACAGAGAGGATTCTTCGAGGCAAATCTTAAAGCGTAATAGCCAATGTTTTACTAACTGGATCAGAAGTTAAACCGGTAAGACAAGATATTCAAGTTTTAAAAAGTTCAACCTGTATTAGTCAGTCATAAAATCAGTTAAAAATTGAATGAATTAAAGAGTTTAAAATATGATTAAAAAATATTATCCTTATCTATCCAAAAATTTGAAGTTTAATTGAAAAATATTATTAAATAAAAATTAATTTATTTATTTTGATTTATAACAACTTATAAGTTAATAAAAATTGATCAATTAATTAATAAATTGATCAATTTTTAATAACAAGAGTTATTAAAATAAATCAAACCAGAAAGTTGAAAACCGAATTGAAAAATTGAGCGGTTCATAATTTTTAAAGTTGAACCTACCAAATTGATTGAGTATTTTAATCATGGGTAATAGCTGTAGATGTAGATTCTCTCTTATGAAAAATTTTTAAAAGATTAACATTCAATCATCATGCATATTAAAAATGTTTGAAAAATCTATGTTTTATTATTTTCCCATTATTTATATAATTTCAAGAATCAGAAATATCTATCAAATACGTGCTATTCTCTATCTCATCTTTCCTCATTTGGATGAAAGCTTACTTCCTCCTTATGGAAGCCCTTTCCCAAAAAAGAGATGCAGGTGGCAAACTGATGAAGCCAAAGGAGTATGATACGGCACGTTTCTAAAGTAGTCATGGACTCGGTCACAGTTCCTTGTATCTTTGTATCTTCACTTCCCTCTTACCATTATCAGTATTTGATATGATAATGCCCTCAGCTACTCACACTTATTTTTCTTTTTAGGACATGCACGTAGTATCTTACTGATGTGACATACGTAGAGGTAAGAAATTATAAGATGTATTGGTTGCTTGAGAAAATCATTTTATGGATAGACGCACTCCTTTTTTCTAGGGGAACAGGGAAAAAAATGGCAACTGGCTCGTTTCTGTGCAATAAACTAGAGAATGTGGAGGAGAAAAAGAGTGCTGGATAGGAAACAATGAAATGGTTGTGCAGAAAAAAGTGGAGTATCGAAACAATCATCATCTTTCTGTCAAGACAGGAAGTAGATGCCAACAGGGTTAAGAGTTAGGTTCAACAAGAGCGGGAGAGCTGGCTTATGGTCGACACAAAAAGAATGTTATCCAGAGAGCTGGCTTATGGTCGACACAAAAAGAAAGTTATCCAGAGAAATATGTCAAATGATAAGAATCCGGGCCACCGAATGTATTGATGTTTCGCTTAACAAACTCCCCACATTTCTATGGACAGAAGCATCCTTGAGGAGTCCTAACAACTTTGTCAAGCTCGTGTTGGCGTGCAAGTAATGTCAGTCTCCACCACTTGGTGGCATCATCTTTGTGCTTATGCTTTTGGTTTGATGAAAGACGACACACATTTCATCAGATTAACATGCCCAAATCATGACTGACGATGAAACTAAAATGTTTCTGAGATTACTTGAAGAATTTAAAATCTGTATACGTACTGTACACATATACATACAAGAGTTTGTATACCAACTTTTCGAAGATGAACCTTCTGCGGATTTTCACACGTCAAAATACTTTGGGTTTGATGGATAGTCATATTCAACCTTCAACTGCAATGCAATATAGGACTCGTTAGTCGGTACAGAACATGACATTTACCATCTTATGCACAATCAAAAGAATAATTAAGCATTTATCAGTAACTTGGCAAGATTATCGAGTGTGCCACAAATAGGAATCTGACAGTCCAACAGTAGGAGCTGTAGCTTTAGACAGACTTTATATAATCCAAGTTCTACCCACGAATGAAGATGGTTTTCACCATTCCTAGACAGATTTTTTTTTTTTTTTTTCATTTGACAATCTGATTGGTTTACTCAGATTTTAATTTACTTTCCTCGTATATGTATATGATGAAAACATGACAGATACAGATTGCCAGTAAGTAGATTGTAAATATGACAAGCCAAAAGGAAAGGAAAGACTAATATAATCAAATTCATCTACGCCACACAGCTACCCCATTACAAGAAATCACGCATTTCGTAGTTCATTTCCCATGGTCGAACATTTCAAAGAATACAAGAACTTAAAGTTACGGACAACTTGATGCAAAGCAGTCACTGCAACCAGCCTCAGAAAACGAGAATTCAAACAAACAAACAAGACTAACCTTGCCCTCATCAGCATCATAATGGCGTTGAGGGAACACCACCCTCATATCGCTATATAAATAAAAGCGTCGATGGTCATCGATATTCATTTTTGTTTCTGGGGCAGATAAAGGATCAGATTTGCATCGCTGAACAGATCTAGAAATTTTTCTTGGAAAAGCGCACAAGAACCGAAGATGAAGAGCATAAAGGAGAACCCCTGCTCCATTAATACTATCATTGACCTTTGAAGGGCTTTGAGCAATTTTATTTACATAAATATTAGTTGAACTTAGAGGGCTTCTATCCACTGAATCACTCTTTATGTGTCGACTACAGCTGAATCTACTGCGGTCAGAAGATCTTATTCTATGTACAGGGTCAGTTCCATTTGAATTTTCAGATTCTGTCCCATGAGGCAAGGAACAATCAATGTTTGACATTAAAGATGTATTGGCGTCATCTTTAATTTTCACATCTGTTCTTCTCCCATCAGCAATTGAATTTGCTGGTCCAGATGAAGATAAGGTGATCTTTTGGCGCAGGAAAGTCTTTTGAGGCAGAGAGAGAGAGAGTCAATGAGTTTCGTAATGGTAAGGTAAAGTTAAACAACAGAAGGAAAAAACAGGTATATCGAACAAAGTATAATGGAAAAGGCATCCAACTTTCAGCTAATTCAGCTTACCTTGGTACCGGCTGGCATGTCACTGAGATCATAGTTACAAAAGAAAGTGTGAATAGGTGTCTTTTCTGGATTGCTGAGAACCTGAAAAACCAATTCAATCAGCCAGTGATAGCTTTTCAGTTAAGGCACCAGCAGCCATGACAAATGAGCTAAATGTGCAGAAACACAACTAGATGGCAACACATTTCAGCAATCAACTGTATTGTTAACGATCAAGATTGAAATTTTCTTAAAGTGATTGAACAGTACTTGCAATTTCCAAAAAGGGATGAAAAGATGCTTCTTATGAACAACCATGAGACAGCTAAAGATTACACCTTCCATAAATCATATTGTCCAACCTAGAATTTTTTTTCTTTTCAAGGGATGAATAGATATATGCTCCAGTGCCCAACTTGACAACATAGAGGTTAGAGGAGGAAATGAAAATTACCAATTGGATACGGCCTTTCATTGGTATCCGTAGCCTATTTTTCTCAGCTTCAGAATCATCAATGCTAAGGCTCCTTCTCATTTTTGAACCACGACACTTATTTGATTGCAAGTGCCCTGCTAGATCTATTGACGAGTAATAAAGCAAATAATTATCTCCATCCACACTAGTTACTGCAAATGGGAGCTTCCGTGATTGTGGTGAGAAATTCCCACCAGTGACATTGAGAACAGCAAGGAAACCATCAATTCTCTACATTTATGTCACGAAAAATTGAGAGTTAAAGCCTACGCAATATACATACACCCAGATTTGCTATACTCTATGCAGAAGCAAACACATTAGCATCCAATTTTAACTTCTGCCACGACAATGTAGGTACTAACCTGACAAGCTTTTGCTGACAGTAACCTTCCAGACAAAAGAGACTCCTCAAAGGAACCAATTAAGGACCTTCTAACAGGCAGACCACTGAGTGTTTTACCAAATTTGACAGATGGGGGAGTAGAATCTGAATCCTCATCCCAGGAACTAGTAACGTCAGGAATGGACACGTTGAACCGTTTTTGGAAAAGATCAAATTCTTGTGAAGATCCATTTGGAATCTTGATATGTTCATGCATCTGAATAGTCTGAACATCTGAGACGGTGCCATCAAGTGATTTTTCAACATCTTTGAAGGTCATATATTTTTCATCTGACATTTTGCCTATATTTTGACATCCTCCAGCAGATTTTAATTGTTCTGCGAGCTTTGGACCTAGAGGAGATAATGATAAAGGAGATGAAACCATCTTCTTTGCAGGTATTGGAATAGCCCCAGCACGTGATGTTACGTTAATTGTTTCTCCAGAATTATTGATCCCAAAGGGTGAGATAAATTGACTGTGATATTCCAGCTTCATGTTTTCTAGCACTGGACCATCAGTGAAGAATATGGAGTTAGCCCCACAACTATCATCCTTGAAGTTGATCCACTCTGGAACACATGGAGCAGACAAGTTTTGAGAACTTAAATAACTGGAATTGCCAATGTGAGCTTTCTTATGCTCTTGTGGCAGTGACATTTTATAGCTGTCTTTACCACCCTGAAAACTATTATATATTCCAACACCAATATCCAATCGATCACCATTGAACTGATCAGGAAGAAGCATTCCACTCAGTGGAGACAATACTCGCTTCCTGACTAGTGACCCAGTCGACTCAACTTCATCACTTTCAATGCTTCTTTCAACATTCGATGTTGACTGGTTTCCATGAAATAGGTTAACAGGAGAGCTTAGTCCCCTTGATTCAAAACCTACAATCCTAGGAACATTTGTCTGAAAATTTTGTTGAGTTTTATGAGTTAACCACACAGTCTTATGCTCTGCATTAGTTCTCCTTTGGGGATCTCCAAGAGAAGAGCAAGGTAAATCCATCTGCATTCGAGTGCCAAGGTCTCCTCCATGCATTCCACTCAAATCACAACAGCTCATACTCACTTCCTCAGCAATGCCACTACAGGATACTTGGGGCAGACCCATTCTTTAGGTTGAGTATGTAGTCATTGAGAAAGTTACGGAAGTTCACCTATTCTACCCTTACACAATCTATTCCTCACCCTCTTATTAAAGAAAGGAACCATATGAATCACAACCAAGTTCAATTGTCACAAAGAACTAGTAAAATTCAAATCCACCAAACCCATCAATGTTGGTAGAGGAAAATGCAGCTTCAACCGCACATTCTTACTTTATAGAAGAATCAATTTTCACCACGTAAATCATTTGCAGATACCCCTATTAACCTTCAACCAAATGCAACCCATGTTGCCTACAGTTCTAACATCAGATTGAGCTGCTAATCTAGAGTTGATCAAAAGAGAATGGTAGAGATGCCATTTTCTACCATTTGTACTACCCTGAAATAAAATATAAAAATTGATCAATGATGAGAATATGATACAATACATTAAGAAAATACGAAGTGCACATCAGCTCATCACAAATAATCACTCAGATTGATTGAAAAAAGACAGTAATTAGGTTGAAGACTTGAATATGATTGATTGCCATCACAAGGACCAACTCAACATAGACTGATCAAGCCATACAAACTCTGTGAAATGATTTCAAACTGCAATATGATCCAAACGAGGATCTACCAACATAATTAACAACAAGGCAAACACTGGCCTTTTTTCAACTTAATTGATGATTCAGATACAGAAGACCAAGCATAACCCAAAATCTATTTTCTTCACAACAGCATTTCATTAAAGATCAAACTAAAATCAGCACTAAAAATGCCCAGACAGAATCAGAACACCGGCCACTATCAAATACTACCTTTTAGTTATATTCCTATCATCTACATTCTATGCAAACCAAGCATAAGCAAATGACAGGCCAAAATTTTTGACAAAAAAATCTAAAGTTTGTTAAGTGGGAACGCATAACAGAGAAGTAATAAAAAAGATAATCCCACTGGAAGGGGGGGTGGGGGCGAAAGAAAGAGAACTCAACGGAAAAATCCAATAACAAATCGCACCAGTATAGCCGGCGATCATATATAAACAAACCCAACAACCCATTCTCATGCCAGCTGGTAAAAAAATTCAATCAAATCGATCAGGCCCAGAAAAAATCTAAGCTAGCAAAATGAAAATCAACCCATAGCCATCTAATTAAGGGGGGAAAAAAAAGCAGAAAATCCGAGTAACAATTCAGAAAGTCCTCTTCTTTTTCGTTCTCCTTGGGGTCTCTTCTTCTTTTCTCTCTGCAGCTCCTCTCATCTCCATATATATTGCCCTATCTCCCCACCCCCTCTTAAAAAGGTGTGACCTTTTTCTTGTCTCTACACTGTAAAAATGGTAACTTGTTTATTCTTTTGCTGTCTCTCTCTCTATCTCTTTTAATGTGTCTATTTTTTTTAAAATTTATTAGTGAATTGTTATAAACCTTCCATGGCTTTTGATGGAATGATTGCTTAAGCATAGTTTCGTGCTTACACCTCCATTTCATTTCACTTTTCTTGCAAACCCTCAATTTCTTGCAACTGACAACCACATATTATCCTCTTTAGCTTGCTTTCTTTCTTGCATTGTGTCCATCCTTTCCCTTTCTGAGTTTACAAGTTGAGGTTTGCTTTTATTGTACATGTCTCTTTCATTGTTCTTTTATTAGTACCATCTTCATAGTCATTATCAGTAATAATAACAATTATTATTAATTAGGTGGAATACAATTATATTCTAAATTGATTTAAATGCTTTAAATAAAGATGTTAAAAGGAGTAAGACATCACATTAACAAATCAGGAAAGCTGTAGGCGGCGGCTACTGGCACGAAGGAGACGTGTCTTACAATCGCATTGAAAGTGCAGACACGTGCCAGACTCTTATCTGCCATCCTCAACAGCGTCCTCACCGCCATTTCAGGGGATCAGGTCTACTGCTGTCCTGTTCCTCAACACCGTCCTCACCGCCATTTTAGGGGATCAAATCAACCGGTGTTTTTGGTTTATTAAATTTCATACGCATATTTCAAATATGAATTTTATATAAAATATAAAATAGAATTTACTTTAAAATTATCTAAAATTTTAAATTAATTTCTATGTTAAAATAGAATTTAATTTATCTAAAATTCAACTAAAAATTTAAAATTATTTGAGTCTAACTAAACTTTGTACCTCTAAATGAAAAAAATCAACATAAATTATGAAACACTCCTATATGATCTAATTTATATTTTTATAACCTAATTCAAGAATTATAAATTCTTTATAATATATAATTCAAAATATCTAAATGGTTATTTTGAATTTAATTTATAATCTAAAATTTTAAATATTTGTTTGAATTTAATACGTGTGATCTATAAATTAGTATGTGCAATTAAAATATAATTCTTGAAAAAAAAAGTGTAAGATAATGTCACAAAATATGAATTGTTAATTTATTTATGTTACATTAGTAACGTGACTAAGTGTTTGTTTGGATGAGTTTTTGGTAGGCTAATAAGCATTTTTTTCTGTCACAATTTTTTTTAAAAAAAGAGTGTTTGTTGTAAAATAAAAAATATTTTTTAATAGAAAAAGCTTTTTTGGTAGCCAAAATACAACTTTTTAATAAACTTAAATTTGGAACTTCTTAAAAAAACGTTTTTCAGGTATATTTTTCAGATCAATTAATAAACTTATTTTTAGTCCCTTTTGTTCTTATATTTTACACATAATTCTTACAATATCTACAAACTCATCTTCTTATTTATTATGTATTTAACTATTACTCAACTTGAATATTTATTTTGAGATTTATATAATATTATTTGGCTTTTTTATATGTTTTAATATTTATTTTTTATATTAGTTTACTTATGTTATAATTTATATAAAATATTTAGTTAGATATATTTTGATTTATGTTTTATATAGTTTACAACTATATAATAATTAATATATTGCACGTTTCATATTGTTTAATATAATTTAAATAATATTTGTATACATAAATGGTTTTTATTACAAAATAAAATATAGTTAAAATTAAAATTACTTTTTATTTTTATGTTGCAAAATAATATACTGTATAAAGCTTTTAAAAAAAACTCTTTTTTAGATGACAGTCAAACAATTAATTAGTTTCTTAAAAAAACTCTTATAAAAAATTTACAAAAAAAAAACCTCACTAATAAAAGTTCTATCGGCCTAAACCCAATTAAACATAGGCTAATTCATCCTACAGTGAGGCTTTGTCGAACAACTTGGGCTATTTGGGTTGGATAATGTGAAGGTAATATGCTTCTTATATTTCACATTGTGCATGATGATTTAGGTCCACAAGAGAAGTTCACCAACTATTTATATTTGCTAAGAAAAATCAGTAATGGGCTTAACAATGACATTTGATAGGTTCGTTTGCTCATTGACCCATTAAAACATGACTACAAATTTTATTTATTTATATATTGGCTGAGTGCATTTAAAAAAACAAAAAAATAAAATGACTATGCATTTAATTAGTGTATGACCATGGTAGCATTAGGGTTTTTTCTCAACTCAAACATTTTGAATTTAAACTTTTAGTTTTATGGGTAAAGCCGGATAATTAAGTTTGATATTAAAGTCTAAAGCGATGGCCATTACGACACTGTTATTATTAAGATTGGCCAGAAAAGTGCCGATTAAGCTTATGTTCAGTTAGGCTTATATTAGTTATACTTTTATTAGTAGAGTTTTTTTTATATCTTTTATGAGAAAGCTTTTTCAAGAAACCAGTTAACTGCTTAACTGTCATTTAAAAAAAGTTTTTTTGAAAGAGCTTCATACAGTAAGTTGTTTGGCAACATAAAAATAAAAATTACTTTTACCTTTAACTATATTTTATTTTGTAAAAAAATATTTATGCATATAAATATTATTTAAATTATATTAAACAATATACAGAGCAAAATCTATTAATTATTATATAATTTTATCCGATATGAAACATAAATAAAAATATATTTAACCAAATCTATATTTTAAAGAAGATGAGTTTGCAAGATAAACGTGAAGATAAATTTGTAGATATTATGTGAATTATGTGTAAAACATAAAAGTAAAAGTGACTAAAAAATAGGTTCGTTAATTGATCTGAAAAATCTACCTAAAGAAGTTATTTGAGAGGCTTGTTTTAGAAGCTCTAAATTTGAGCTTATTAAAAAATTGTATTTTAACTATCAAAAAATTCATATCTATTAAAAAATACCTTTTTATTTTACAATTAAATACTCATTTTCTTAAAAAAGACTTTCATAATTAAAAAGAGTAAACCTCTCAAAATTTTATTCAAACATGCTCTAAATGTATATCATATATTAGAGATTTAAGTTGACCAAGTTTTACTGTATCTGATACTTTTTGATGTGCGTGAAAGGCAAGTGTAGAGGGTACTCGTATCTTAAAATCTGGCTCATATAAGGTTTGAGGTCGCTCTCAACGACGACGACCCTAGCTTGCCTTAGGAGGCTGGAGAAGAGTGGGTGCGGCATAATGATACAAGTTAATTAGGTTTTAAAACAACCACTAATTGGGATTAAACCAATTAATGCAAAATCTAAACGACAAGTGTACCTAACCAATCTATTGCACTAACTTCATTGGGTGCGACGTCATTTTTGCCTAACAACTGCCGTCCATTCTATTCTACGAACCCTAACCTTAATTATAACACTAATTAATATATTAAAATAAAGGGATAATAATTAATAACATTATAAACAAATTATGTCTATGAGGAAAGCTCTTTTTTTGCTAAAAGACTAACAGCTTGCTAAGGTCATTGTAGAATCGGATTGTTTAGCAGCTGTCCAATCAATATTAGCTCCTTCGCCAAATCGATCTGAGATTGAAATTTTGACCCTTGATTGTTTATTATTCAAGCGACATTTTCTTCACTTATCCTTTCAATGGACGCATTGGATTGTCAATAAGACGGCTCATGCTTTAGTTAGGGTAGCCTTATAACATGCAAATCCACATCACTGGACTGATCGTCCTTCTTGTTTAGTCTCCATTTTAAATTCAGATTGTTCGACTTCTTTTATTGTTGAGGGGAAAAGGCTATTAAGTTCCGGGTGTACGGGGTAAGCCTGTTGGCTTGGGTTAGTTTTCTTTGCCTTCCTTACCTTTGTCTGTTTTTTGCACTAATGTTGATTTTATTAAAAAAAAACATTATAAACAAATTATTACACAAATTAAAATTAGAAAAGTTACAATTCCCTTTAAATATCACATTTACGATAAATAAATTTTATTAAAGTATATTTTTTACGTATACTTTAAATAATTTTTATAATAATTTAATACTGGTTAAATATTTTAATCCTTAAAGTTCAATTTTTAAAACATTAAGTACTATAGATTAATTCATAGAATAAAGATGTTCCTCAATTTAAAATTAAATCCGCAAAAAAATATCAAGAACCTTGTAGAGAAAAAGTGCAATATCAATTTTGAGTTGGTATTATTTTATCCTCCACTAATTATAATATTACACACTTATTATTTTCAATATAAGCATTATTTTACAGCAAATTTCAGTTTTAAAATTTATCATTTATCATTTATAATATTATATAATTATTCAATTAATTTTTATTTATAAATTTAAAATAATATTATATTAAATTTTAAATATTATATTAAAAAACCCAACCAAACCAGGAAAATCTACTTTGAAACAAGCAAATCCCTTTATTGGTGAAAAGAGAGCCCAAGTTTTGTACCCCTTTAGAGAGAGAGAGAGAGTCCCAAAAAGCGCCAGAGTTCATTCTATATAGAGAGAGAGTTCAATTTCCGGCGCTGAAATACTCTCTTTCCCTTTTCTCAGTTTAGGGTTTTTTTTGTAAACGTAATTTTGAGTGAAAAAAGAACAACCAACAAACAATGATCGACTTTTCTCGCGTACAAAAGGAGCTTCAAGAATGTAGCAGAGACATTGAGTCCTCAGGCATAAGGGTCACTCCTAAATCTGATAATTTAGGTCGATTGACTGGTATTATCCCTGGACCGACTGGAACTCCCTATGAAGGTGGCACTTTCTGTATCGATATCACACTCCCAGGTATGGCATCTTGGGAAACACACCCGAAACTGTTTAATGTTAGTGTCTTTCTGTGTTTCTTTTTGGAAAATTGGGACGTGGTTTTGTTGGGGGTTCTTTAATTTGAGCAGTTTTTGTAAATTGTTGAAGAAAAATGGGGAAGTTAAAGATGGAAATGAAGAGATTTTCTTTTAAATTTCTTATCTTTCTATTCTTGTTTAAAAGTTTTAGGCTTTAATTTTGATGGGTTGTCCTTAACTTGAGTTATTTTTTAAAATTATTTTAAAAAAGGGAGACCAAATGCTTCTTGTCGTCAAGTAATTTCTCAGGGTCAAGTACGTACTGGACGCTCTTTAGTAGCAGAAATGGCTTTAGGGTTCTGAGCATGTCATTCGCAATTGTTTCAATGTTGGAAATTTAGCTGTAGATTTATCCTCTGGTCTTTGAAAAATGGGGAAAGCATTCGCATGCTGAACCTATGTTTTGCTATTAGCTTATGGTAAGATGGGTGTTTGGCTGCATTTTGTGTGTGAAGGATATGAAAGCATCTATTAACTTGCAGTTGCGATGCTTGGTTCCTTTTGTAGATGGATATCCTTTCGAGCCTCCCAAAATGCAGTTTGCAACGAAAGTGTGGTAGGAAAAAGTTACCTAATTTGCTTTTATATTTGCATGGTTTTATGTTAATTTGTAATATTGTTACACAAGATGACTGGTGGCGCCCTTCAAAATCAATATGGTTTTGGAGGCGTAATGAAATTGTCGTTGTGTACTATTTTTCCTCTCATAGATGGCATTTGCTATAATTTAAGTTGTCATGCAGTTACACATTACAGTAGTTATTTTTACTAGTAGTAAAAGTGTGTTTACCTGTATAGATCGTTTCGCTAACTATTTGAGTTTTGAACTGTCATGTGTTCTTTTGAATTTTTTAATTTGCTCTCAAGGTAAATACATCTGTGTTGTCTTATTTATTCATTTCCTTGAATGATTTTGGAGAGTAGTGTGAGGAAGGCAGAGATCTACCGCATTTGATCAATTGGAGATCAACTGCAAAATTGGTTTTTGATGTCATGGTCTTGATATACAGGATGCTGCTCTTTGTTTTGATGTCAGGTTTGCCGTCAATTGGCCTTCATGTAACTTGGTTTTGTTGAAACATTTCATGATCTTGCAGATAATTATATTATTGTGTAAGTGACGGACTTCTAGCTGCCAAAAGGTCAATTTAGGAGACTAGGCCAAAGAAGAAAGGCATTTGAAGTAACCATTATGATATCATGCTTGACAAGCTAGGAGCATCATCTTGATCTCTCTTCCTTCACTAGCTTCTTTCTTCTTCTGCCTTCATGTTGGTCATGTCAATTGAGTTTAAGAGAGTTTTCCCACTTTATGAAGAGGGATTCTAATAGTAAAAGGCATTAGCTTCAAATTTGATGTGGTGACTAGATGAATCCTCTGATCCCTGCGATATGTAATCAATATAATGTATGGATTTAGGGTGCATTGAAAGTTCCGCCGCAACTAGAACTCAATGTCAGGTGTTTTGAGTAATCTATTAATTCATGCATGACCTGCCCGCAACATTTTGCGCTTTATCTTTTAGTTGCTTAAAGCTTTTAATTTTTTTGTGTTGGGACTGCCTGCTTTCAGGCATCCTAATATCAGCAGTCAAAGTGGAGCCATTTGCCTGGATATTTTGAAGGATCAGTGGAGTCCGGCACTCACTCTAAAGACAGCACTTCTTTCTGTCCAAGCATTACTCTCTGCCCCTCAGCCCGATGACCCTCAAGATGCTGTAGTGGCACAACAGGTGTAGTTGTCTGAGTGCTTAGAGTAAAGGCTGTTATCTTTTATTTCATATATAGCTTCACATTTTGACTTGGTATCTGTGGACGTTACAGTATATTAAGGAGTACCAGACCTTTGTTGGGACAGCTCGCTATTGGACAGAAACTTTTGCCAAGGTCTCATCACTAGGGGTTGAAGAAAAGGTTTGAAAACACAGTATATGTTATCTTGGACGGTTGCTTTGTGATTGAAGCGTTTATATACATACATGATGGCTATGTACTGACGCAGTTTCAATCATTACAGGTACAGAAACTTGTCGAGATGGGTTTCCCTGAATCGCTGGTGAGGAGTACACTGGAAGCAGTTGGTGGCGATGAAAATCTGGCGCTTGAAAAGCTTTGCTCCGGCTAGATTTGGTCAGGCGGCTGATATTACTTGTTATTTTCCAGATATAAAGCTTAACAGGAACGGTCGTTTTCTTCATATATTCTCACCCTCCTCTTCAGATTTTGCATTTCAATTATTCAGGATTGTACTGCCTTACCCTTCTGGACCCCTCGACTAATGACACGGAGTCTGCTTTAGTGACTGGCAACTTTTACTGTATGGATAAGAGTTTTGCTTTTCTAATCTGATGAAAACCTTGTTACTGATATTTCTAAAATCATTACAAACAGCATAAACTGACAAAAGCTGAAAATTAGAAAGCCAAACAGCTAGAGCTGAAGATTTGACTATGTTAAAAGCCGGATCACAAAGTTTGGGAACGAAATCCTGATCGGGACAAAAGTAAACACAAGATTTAGCATTTTTCACTGTTCTCCGTTAAAGAATAATTTTTTAGTTTCAGATGGATTAGCATTATGGCAGTGTCTCATTCTGAACATAACCAAGAAAGGTCACCTCTGTAGATTAAATTATTCTCATTGAGAGAAGGAAACGGAATTGAAACAGCAACGACCTCCACAGTATAATCCCTTCAATTTTTGGTAGCAATTAATGGGTACAGGAGCAAAATATGCAATCAATATGAAAAAGACTCCTCCGCTACCTTTCACGATGTGTGTTAAGTTTCACAGCCCACTTCAAATATCAGAGTTCACAACTTGATAAGAACAATTAGCCTTACAACGACCATTGGAAAAGGAAGGAATGAAACATATATATGTATTGTTAATTTCAATTCCACCGACATCATATTAAAAAAGAAAGAAAACTGGAGTTCTGGGACAGTGAAAGCTTCAAATTTGATGTTTTAAAAAGGAGAACAATGACTTGCAGGAGGTGATTGAAAACTCCATTTCCTTTCTTATATTTTCTGTAGAAACAGAAACACCAGTCCCTTTCTTCTCTCAGCTTTCAAAGACCAGAGAACATGAAACACACAGAGACAGTAACCAAAGCAACTAGTAACACATGCACCCAGTCTATTTTACAGACAAACATTAAACTAAACTAAAAGCTACCCTCCATATAACATCATGGATGTACGATAATTCCTTGTTTTATTGTCCTCATAGTATCCGCAAGAGGTCAATACTGCACCTAAGATTATGAGCGACTTCTACAATAATCAACAAGATGTGGTCTTAAAGAACTCATCAAGAACAGTAGTAGACAGTGACTCTTCTTGCCTGAAGGTAAGGAGATGGTGGTGGACAAGAAAAGAAGAAAAGCAAGGCTATGAATATGGTGAGCACCACCACAAGCAGCAAGTTGTCGCCTGAGTCTGAGCAGCAACCTCCCATTGTAATAGTCTGCAAAACCCTTTTTCAGCTTCCGAGTTTCTGTCACTCTTTGCTCAGTTCAAGCTGCTAGGAAGCCTTATTATAGTCAAGCAGGAATTCCTATGGACAGTAGGACCGCTTACGTGTGAAAAGCCAGCAGATACCACATGTGGTTCTAAAAGGGGACCAGTCACCCAATTATAGAGTTTAGCTTCTAGTGATTTTGTGGTTTGAGGACAAATTCAGTTTTTGAGGCAGAAATTGCCAAGAGGTTTATTGTCGCAATATCTCAATTTTTTTGCATGCACTTTAAGTAATTCATTTTTAAGAAATGATATACCATGTTGAATTATAATTATTTGCGATATTTTGAATTCATATTATTGTATATAATATTTAGACTTTTTTGTTGTTAATTTATTATAAAAATTATACAAAAATAATTGATAATTTAAAACATTGTATATAAAAAATAAGATATCATTACATTTATTCGTGTACAAGATTTTAATTGCATCTTCAAAAATACTTATATACAAAATAATAAATACAGATATTAGTTTAATTACTCAAACTCGTTTTCATCTTCACTGCTTACATAATTCAAACTAAGTAATTTTTTAGATACTTTTTATAAAAAATAAAATATCATTACATTTGTTCGTATACAAGATTTTAATTACATCTTAAAAAATACTTATATACAAGATAATAAATACAGATATTAGTTTAACTACTCAGACTCATTTTCATCTTCACTGCTTACATAATCTAGACTAAGTAATTTTTTAGGTACTTTTCATACTTGGCTAACTTTTTTTTAAGCAACTTGTTTTTCTTTTCAAGATATTAAATGTATGCTGGTCTTGATGATAATGAAGCGGTGGACTTAGGGTCAAATCTAAAACCTTTGACATATTTGAATCGTGTACCTAGCACTTTGTTACAAATGTCTTCTACATTTGTCTCATTTGCTTTACATTGATATTTGTAGTAACTCTTGCATCTTATTTTAAAATTAAAAATAAAATTAATATTCAATGCAAATATTATTAGTTAGTACTATAAAAATAACTAAACTTAAATTTTAAATAAATTTTATTATTTACATTTTGCACTTCTTCAAATATCCACCCTTAAGCTTTCATATGGTAAGTGAGTTTGTAGAGTGTAACCGTATCACGGTCTTGTCCATGTAGTTTCTTCTCACTCTGTTTTATAAAAAACATGAATATGCATAATAAATAATATAGTGATTATTGATATAATTATAACTTAGAAATGAATATCTTACATATTCACTTCGCAGGATAACAAATGGTTTGGAACCTTGGTTGTGAGGAGTTTTCATTTGTCCTCTGTTCACCTTGACCTTCTCACAATTTTTCTGAATAAAGAAAAAAGAGAGTCATTAAATCATCGAACAAGATTAATAGAAGCAAATGTGAAGGCAAAGAAAACAAACCTGAACATTAGGAGAGACCCAATAATCACACAAATTGTACCAATTTTATTGAGATATCCATTCCAGAACATGTTTCCTTGCCTCCTCATTAGATGGAAAAGATTTTTAATATTGAAGCAGTCAATAATGACAATCCCTAGTCCTTTGTTTCAATGGTGAAGGGACACAATTTGAAATATTAGTGTTATTGCCAGCTCACCAGACAATTTTGATGATTGAATCTTGTCTAGAAGACGACCTTGTGAAGTATCAATATGTATTAATAACTTATTGTTTATTGCAACATTCATTAGTTGCAACTCACAGCCTCTAGTTATTGAAGTGGATCACACGTTAGTAAATGATAATCAAATACACAAGAAGGGGGGTTGAATTGTGTAATCTTTTTCGTTAAATCCTTCTTTCGAATAATACTTGTTCAATTCAGATTTACTAAACACTTTCTTTCAAAAGTAATTCTCTAATAGCTTGCG
>JANZLX010000006.1:32308924-32339823 GCA_025531955.1 Erythroxylum orinocense | reverse complement strand
ATTAATTAATTACACTATTTTAATTAATTAATATATTGTAATTAATTAATTACAATATAATTAATTAAAATATAATTAATTAATCAATTAAAATATAATTAATTTTTATTTCTCAATATTTTTGACAAACTAACGAATATTAATCGTAATGATAATCGTTCCTTTCTTTTAACCAACCATCATAATTATAATGATAATATCTATTCTCATTTCTCACTATATTCATTTCTATTTCTATTACCATTTCCTCATATGAACCAGCTGCCTCCTGAATATTTCATTGCACAAAGCAAGGACATGGCTTTATCCAAATCCAGTTTTAAGTCGGGTCAAGTCAAATTAAAAGTCAATTACTCTTTCTTCTAGCAGTGGCACAATATAAAATAGTAAAAACAATAAAAGAAAGAGGAGAGTAACTCCAGTTTTGAATCGTTTTGAAGTAGAGCATCTATCCGGCTGAGTTTAAGTTAAAATTAATAGTTCAAAGTTCAAACTGTACAATAACCAGTTCAGAAACATTTTCCTTCTGCTTCCCATGTATGTTCTTTGGTTTCCTCTCATTTTACTACCACTATTCACTTCTAATTCAAGTTTTAGTTTTCCTCTCTCATCCCAGTGTGCCATTTAACATTAACATTAACTCCACCCATTTTGTTCTTATTTAAATTTAATAGTTCGTAAGTTTCCATTGTTGTTCTGTTTCACTCTCTTTCTATTCTTCCTTGACACTTTTGTTCTAGCATACCAAGTTTTGGGGCATTTAGCCAAGAAGAAGGTTTTCCCTGCAACTTTTGAATTGCTCCAACTAAGATGATTGATGAGGAGCTTCTTCTTCGTTGGTGGCTATGCTAACCTTCGCCACCTCCACCGTCACAACTCGCCAGTTACTTCCTAAAACCAACTTACCTTCTTTCTTTCATCTTCACCCTGTATAGAAAAGGAACATGTTTCGACAACGACGGATGGACCAATTGGTCTAAATTCCTCACTTAAGTCTCTCCTCTCTAGGAGGTCTTGAGTTCGAGTATGCTAAAGGAGGAGAAATAGGCATGTTCCTATTGATGATCCTCTAGCCCCCTAGGCACAGCTCTTTGATCGGATCAATTACGGACGCCTCGCTTCCAACGGCAGTGTGGGAGTTGGAGCTACTAGGGGACCCGAGGGCTGATGGGAACCTGATGCTGAGTAGAGGGGAACCTGACCAATCAAGTATGTGAGAATTCCTTGTGCGCAGAAGTATACAGGTTATGTAGGAACCTAAGGGATCTTGGGGTTCCAGATTTACATCCTTTAGGCTCTTGGGGTGGGGTCGTAGGGGCTTAGGATTAGTCTGGCTAAGCCGGGATACCTAATGTAATCCAAAAAAAAAAGAATATGTTTCCCTTATTTTATTAGGTTTTGCTTCTAGAAACTTAGTTGAATCTTCTTTCATTACGAAAATTGTAGATTAAAATTCTAAATTTTTTGTTTCAACAACCTGACATTTATCATAGCATCAAATTCGAATAAGGATGATCTGCCCTTATTTATTAATTTTTATCTACACATGTATGTGAAACCACATAAATGCATATTTAAAAATCAGTGTCACATGCTTGAAATGGGATAAACAGCAAAGGTGATCTCGTGCTCTCAAGTCGGTAGAAGTTTGGATCAAATCTAACATCTATGGGCCATTGGATCCAATGGATCATTGTGGGTCGAGTCAAGTCAAGTTGGATCCTTGTGAATCGAGTCAAGTTGGGTTGGATTTTTATGAGTCGAGCCAAGTTAGGTTGAGTCCCTCTGAGTTGGGCCAAGTCGAGTTAGGTCATATTGGTTGTACCAAGTTGGATGGGACTGATTGATGTAGAATTGGGTTACTAGATCCAATAAATTGCGGGGAGACTTCATATTAAAGTTGGGGCACTGGGTTAATCCGGGTCAAGTCATTTAAGGTAGGTTCAAGCCATCGTGGACCGGGTTAATTCAGTTCAAGCCATCATGGGTCGAGTTAAGTCGGTTCAAATCATCATGGATCGGGTCATGTTCTCATAGGTTGAGTCAAGTCAATCAACTATTTTGGGTCAGGTCAAATTCAAGGCTTGATCGAGCTAATCCCACACTTAGGCTCTGTTTGGATGAGGGGTTAGGGATGAAAGGAGATGGAACGTAACACACTTCCTTCGTTTGGTTGAGGGTTTTATAATGAAATGGAATGAAAGCGGATGGTTTCATATTACATTCTATTCCATCCTAAACAATAAAAATAAGAAACCTCCGATTCGTGGAGTTTAGGATGGAACGTAAACTAATGAACATATACTACCTAATATACCCTCAATAATTTTTCTTACCACTTATTTCTTCTAACCTTACCCAAACTCATTTATTACTGTACAAAAAATTATCACAGATATCTATTACGATCTAGTTATCATTTCCAGACTTCTCTTTTGGTTCTTCGTGTTTTACCACTTCTTCTTCTCGTGTTGTTTATTTGCAGGGAAGCAGAAGAGAAGCTGGAAGACTTGGTCACTGATGAGTCTTCCTCTTTGTCGAAACCTTCTTTTTATCCTATTTCTATTCATTGTTGAATTTTGTTTGAACAATATACGTCCGTTGATTTTATTATTAGATGCATTTTGTTTTGGATGAGGAGATTGTACTCTTAGATGTTTTGGTTCACTTTACATATGGGTTTACCCATTGTTCACTGTACACTGAAGTGAACATTATCTGTTATAGGTTGAGCTGCTAAAAATATCAATTATTTAATTCAAAAGGCACATACATATAGGTCAATGTTGTTGTATACTCTTGTGATCCACTCATTTTACCGTATGTTACTCATTTTATATGTTGTGTTGTTTGAGTTTGGGGTGTCTTTCAATCATCGTTGTCTTCTTTGTTTTTGTTTTCCTACTACTTTGTTTGAAATTTCAATTGGGGAATGGTTCAGATGAAGCTTCCCTTTTAAGTTGCTTCTTGTTGCTTTTATAACACCATATATAAAAGGACATATCTATGTCATATTTGTTATATTTTTATACATCAACGGTGAAGGTAGTCAAATGAATAATCAAAAACGAAAATTGATTTGTATACATCAATTAGCGCTTGTTCATGTTACTTGTCTTATGATCTATTGGTGAGTGTTACCTACGAGACGTGCGAATGACAAACTTCAAATGCTTACACCATCGGAGAGATTACAATCAAGGGAGAGTATCATGCGAAGAATTTTATTTCATTCTAATGGAAGAAATATAATTAGAATGCAGCCTAAACCTTTTGTTGAATTATGTGATTTATTAGCTGGAAAAGGTGAGCTTCAACCCACTGTACATGCAACTGTTGAAGAACAAGTAGTGAAGTTTCCATACATATTAGAGCATAACGTTACCAATCGGGAGATTGTGTATTTTCGGAGTCGATCTGGGAAAACTGTAAGCCGTCATTTTCCCCTTTGGATAAGCATTAATTGTAATTTTGACTCCAATTTAAAAACAATTGAAAACTCAGTTAAGCCACGCTACTGGATTAGTCGATTAAGTTTTAAAAACAAAATATTTGATCTAAAGATAATGAAAGTCTGTCATTCTGTCCTGCAAGGCTTTCGATACCGAAAAGTATCAGATGCATGTGTCATGTGCAACATAGATCCAATACAATCATGTATACCTAATACCTCACTAACATGAATGAGAAAATGGAGTGTGGCAAAATAAGATAATACCTTTATGATCTAAATTATATCATCTTCATTTGTAGGTCTCGATTTCTCCCACTTTATGCTAAACTGCATATACTGAACTACATTAAAGAAATCCTCTTTTCTCTCACCGAATGCTAAACAGCATTAGAGAAAACCTTTATGTTCTCTAACTAAATGTTAAACTACATCAAAGATCACCTTTATGTTCTCCAACTGAATGCTAAACAGCATTTGAGAACCTTTATGGGATTAAAAATTTATATCCCCTTATGTCATGTCAAATTTATGGATATCCTTACTAAAACTGTATGCGTCTAATGACATAGGCACAAGGTCAATCTGTATATATGTCTAATGACTTTTAAATGCTTAAGATCGACACAAATCTTAAAACTTTAATATGTATTATGATAATGTATGATAGCATGTATTATTGAGGATAAACGATGATCATCTCTATTGATGAACCCTCATACTGTCATAATATATCAAAATGTAAAAATGTACAACGAGCAAACATAACGATCCGCTAATAACAGTGTTTAAGGATGTCAAAACACCCATACTGTATACTTGTGTCACAAACACAAGTGGGCGAAGTTCTTTAGTTAAAGGATCGACTTACAGTTCCTTAGTCCTTAAATGCTCCAAACCTTAACATCACCTTTTGTATTAACACCTTTATAACCATATAATTGACCTTTAAATGCTATGACGCTGTGATATTCTTTGTTGTTATTAAACAACATGTTAAAAAGATTACCACAGTATAACCAAATAGGTCTAGCCAATGAATCAACCACCGACAACTCAAAAATCAAGTTTCTGAGCTAAACCGTCTGTGAAGCAGCCCTATAGCATGCACTTTGCATGCATAGTCGAGGAAGTTTCCTATGTCTATTTGACACACTTCTATGACATTGTACCATCTGTAAACTTAAAACTATAACTTTAAGTGGACTTTCGATCATCTGGATACATAGTTAAAATCTAAATCTGAATTCCCTATGAGGTTTAAAATGTTGATCGTGCTATATGTTAACATATAATCCTTGTTTCCCTTAAGTATCTCAACACTCGCTTGACTACATTCCAATGGTCTACACCTGGATTAACTATATATTGACCAAACAGTTAAACCGTGAATGCAATGTCCTAGTTAGTACACAACCGAGCATACATCAGGCTATTAACCGTACTAAAATACAGAGCATTCCTCATAACTTCTCTTTTTATTTTATTCTTTAGATACTATGCCAAAGATTATCTCTCACTATGAGAGATAGGTGATACGACAGGTTTACAGTTAAATGTGTTAAACCTTTATAAAACATACTCAATGTATGCATTCTATGAGAGGTCTGATAAGTATTGAGATCTATCCCGGCAAATCATAATACTTAGGACAGAAGATGTTACACCAAGGTCCTTCATGTCAAAGTTCTTGATCAAAAGTTGCTTAACTTTATACAACATGGTCAAGTAATTTAACGTGAACAATATATCATCCACATGCACTAATAGGAAGATAACTTTGCTCCCCTTAACCTCATAGTACAAGCATCTTTTTAACTTTATTTTCCATGAAGCCGAAAGAGGCCACAACCTCATCAAATGTAAGGTATTACTTTTGAAAGGTTTGATGTAAACCATATATTGATCTGCATAACTCACAAACTATGTCAGTTTCATCTAGATCCTGAAATCCTTCAGATTGTATCATATAGACCGCTTTATAAAGGTCTTTACTCAGGAAAGCGGTTTTGACAGCCATATGATACAACTTTATATTATCATGCGCTACAATTGCCTTAATCACTCAAAATGTATCCTACAAGGATACGAGAGAAATGGTAACGTAAAGTCAACCTTTCTCTCTGAGTGAACCATTAGGCAACTGACGAGCCCATAAATCACTGAACTTTATCCTAAAATCCTTTAAGTCTAATCTTCATTTACAACTGACGAGTTTGTAGTACTGAAGCAAATGAATTGGCTCTCAAACCTTACTATACTCCATGGCCTGCATCTCATTATTCATCGCATCCCACCACACATCTGTATTGGGTCCAGAAATAGCTTCTGTAAAAGTAACTGGATTTGTAACATGTCTAATAGCATAGTCCTGTACATCTGATAGACTATGTAATCAGATGGGATAGCAGGTTGTCTCGCTCTAGTGGATTTACTGTAACCGTATTAGATCTCGTACCCCCAGGAACCTTGGTGTGTATAGGTATGAGTTCCTGTTCCTATATAGGCATGGTATAAAGACCTAGATCCACCAGATCTAATTATATTAGTAGCGGGTATATGATAACTGTAGTATCCACCCTGCTATCATCTGATGGGTTAAAGGGCCCACAATCGTCATAGACATCGTATTTCAAAAACTTAGTTGTTTGTGATTCCACTATTCCGATCTCTCTTTCTCTATAGTAAAAGTTATAGCCTTAAAATAGTCGAGATATCTTACTAATAGCGATAAGGGGAATGAGCATGCAATCTTTCTTTATAAGGATTATTCTGCCTTAGTAGGGCAACTCCATACACGAATGTATGCAATGCTGAATTTTTTAACTTTTAAATAATCAAGTAGACTAGTCCTGCTCTGCATTGACTTCTTCAAGTCCTTTAGGGAGCAGTTATGCCTTTCGGCAACATACCATTGTGCTCAAAACTACTTGGCATAGCAAATTAAGTCACTATTTTAACTGATTCCAAATATCTGGCAAATGGACATTTTAAAGTCTTGAAACACCATGTTTGCTATGATATTCTCCTCTACAGTCAAATCTAACTATCTTGATAAATTTTCCCAATTGGTTCTCACCCTTTAGTCTTTAAGCAAGAACATATAACTGTGGTAGGAATAATCATCAACAAATGTCGAAATACATTTGGAATTGCACAATGCAATTGTATAAGGTCTATTGATATCTTTATGTACTAGACTCAACAAGTCAGAAGCATGAGTTGATCTCAATATCCTTATTAGTCAACTTACCCCTGGAACAGTCAACACATGTTCCAGATCATCATAATCTAGAATTGAGAAATGTTTTCCTTGATTAATCTCTCAATCCTAGCTCTGGAAATGTGACTTAAACCTTTATGTCACACCATGTATGATTTCTCATTCATCAGGATTCTTCATTTCATAACTTGTTTAGCAAGATACGAAGAAGCATTTATCTAATTCATGGTAAGACACATTCTATACAAACCATATGACAAAAGGTTGTACCATTACGTTTTGCATTAAAAAATTGTGTGACTACATCCTCATCAGCACTCAAAAAGTCCATAAATACAAAGAATACATCTTTATGTTATCCTCACATTCTTTATGGGCATATGGTATGTGACAATGTAACATTGATAAATTCAAAAATCTAAATGCATAGTTTCATTGTCACACACTCATGCTAAAGACATTCTTTGAAAACTTCAGTTGAGACTTTTGTAAAAGAAAAATTTTAGTAGAGTGACTATCGTGCATCACCGGATACTGAACCGACCACCCGAGACACAAAAACCTCATGTATCTCCCTTATGGCAAGTTTGTTGCACAAAAATTTACTAAAAATGGCTTCATAATGTCTCAATTCTTTTTCAATCAATTATCATGCAATCTCGAACATTAAACATGAGACTTGAGACATAAAAACTTAAAGTATCTCCCTCATGTGATGTCTGAAGCGTGAAAATTCACTCGAAATCGGATTTAGAATACCTTAATTCCTTTCTGGAGTTAAACTTTAATTTATTACTAATGTAATAAATCAAAAAAATGGAAAAACATACTTTATAATTTCCTGAACCCGAAAACTGACCTAAAACAATGCGAGGTACTCTTACGGGAAATCTGAAATTTTTTTAAAAAATACTGTAGTGTTCGTACAACTGACGTCAGTGTGACATCAGCCGCTGAAGTGACGCACCACGTTAGTGCACATGGCGCGAGGCAGCACGTGCGCTACACGTGAGGGAGCCCGATGTGCACCAAATGTTTATAAAGTGTGCGCGTCAGGCACTCCCCAGGTGCAGATGTGTGGTGCAATCGTCACCACATGTCCCCCATTTGGCGTGCCACGTCTAGGGACGGATGTGGCACGTGCAGTGCATGCGCATGACGTCTTCCTTTCCCATAGATGCCGATGACGATTTCCAACATCCTGGGATGCTATTTTTCGCTCCGTTCGGCCCGTTTTTGGCCCGTTTTTATAGCTAGCCTTATGTATACCACTTTTACGTAATTATATGCGTAAAAAACTAAAAAAATGAATCAAAAACTAAGAAAAATCATATAAGATGAAAAACTAAAAAAACCTTCATTTCTAGCAATTAGATCATGTAATTGCTCTGACACCTCATGTATACATAGTATAGACCTTATTACGCACCCAAGATTAAACATGAAAGGATTAAAAACGAAGGTAATGCAGAATACCTAATTTCGATTCCATATCTGATTCCGATGTTATTTTCAAGCTCTAAACAATCACGAATCTCCCGAGACCTTTACGAAAAATATTTCCCGAGACAAATTTTAAGTCTTTCTACAGTTTTCTCAATACATAAGCTCTCTTAACGGGTTAAAGATTCCTTATACTTACGATTGATATGAGTTACTGTAGAAGACCTTAACTTTATATATACCTTCCATATCGGGCTTCCCCATCACAAGGCTAATATGGACAGGTCTACACTAAAAGGGATCCATTTTTCACCTGAACTTCGACCCACTAATGTAAATCATTTATTAGGTCACTTTATTTGTTTTTATCTGGATCAAATTACGTAACTTAACTGATAATTTATTTCAAAACCAAAAATGCAATTAATAGTTGTCCAACTTTATGAAAAAGGACAATTCTTTTCTTATGACTGTCTATCCTTAGAAAAAATGGTTAATGATAAGTTCTCAATTACACTGAGTTGATTAGTTATTTATTTCCTGATGCTTAGTGATTAACTTTTATTGAGCATTTAAGATACATCTTTTGGTTCATATTTTGGTTTAGGTATATCATGGGCCTATCTATAATGTTTTCCATCATTGCCTACATTATTTGGTGACCTTGGCTATGTGCACATACATACTTATAGTTAGATTTAGTATGTTTTAATTATGTAGTGCTTAACTAACTTTTATTTTCTATTTTTTCAATTGATAATATTGAAAAATCAAATGCAATTTGGAATTTATTATTTATGAGCCTTCACTGATGTTAAGTATTATGTAGATTTTGAGTATAGTAGAGTATTTCATTACAGAGAATTTTCAATTTATTATTATTTAGGGACAACAGTTCATTCATGGTAATCTTTTGTCAATTATTGGTACTTAAAGTGTGTATTGTGATGATGTTGTGTTTTATAGCGCTGAACCAAAATAAGTGGATAAAAGAGAAGAAACAAGAAAAGGTTTTGCCGTAAAACACCATAATATTTTTGACAGCAACATGGCTCATTGTATAGAGCTGAAAACATAAGAATCAAATAAAAATTAGTGATATCTAGCTACATCTTAACTACCTATTTTAAATAAGGAATAAAATACTAAATATTTGGTCCATTGACCAATTATTATGCACCAATTATTAGGCATATTTTCAACACTCTTCCTTGCCTTAGTAATTGCAAAGTTTTAACGTCAAAATAATTTATCCTCTTGATGTACTGCTTTTGCCTCTTCATTTTATGACTTGCAAATTTTCTCCATATGCCCAATTTATTCGCATTTTCTGCATTTGATATCAGGGATTATGAATGGTGTATATTTATCGAATATGTGCTGCACTTTATTGGTAAAGAAACTTGAATGGAACCTATTTCTTTGTGACTTGTAAGGTATTAAGTGATGGTAGAATCCCCATTATGGATAAGCAGCAGCATGGCCAGTGAACTGTATAATTTGGTTGATGATCTATACTTTTTTTCCAATTTACAGGCTCTTAAAACAATGGATTACATACACGTTCAACAAGCAAAGCCCTTTGAGATCAGCATCATTTTCAAGCCACAGGTAAAGCTTATGAAGTCAGATTTTTGATCTCTTATAGGAAAATGCAGATATTGCTGATAGTTCATGTAGTGGTGAGCCAATTCTTGGAGCAACCTTGTCACCTCTCTGTAGAATATCTTATATTTATTCAGTAGAGTGTCGATGTGTACTGTGTAGATATACTGTAGAGATGTGTACTGTGTAGATAGTTTAGATAGTTTTTGGGTTTTATATTTTTAGTTGTTGTCGTTTTTGTATTACTAAACATTGATGGTATATAAACCATCTTTTTTCTCTTTCTGATAATGATAAGTAACAGTGATTATGAAAATCACTTTACCAAAATTGAGTCAATCCCTAGAATCTCCAGATTCTTTATGGTATCAGAGAAAAACTAGGTAGATCCACAAGATTAAGTCATGGTTGACGACGTTGATAGCTCAAGGTTCTCCTTTGGAAGAGTGGATGGAGAGGAGAATCCATTATTCTTGCAAACCTCAGATCATCCCAGAATGGTGCTGGTGACGACTCCACTAAGCTGGAACAACTACCTATCGTGGAGTAGTGCTATGCGAATCGCATTGGGGGCAAAGTTGAAGCTTGATTTCGTCATTGGTAAATATGAGAGACCAAGGAAAGATTCGCCAGACTACGATCGATGGTGTCGGGTGGACTTCATGGTGACATTGTGGATATTGAATGCTATCTCCAAGAATATCATCGAGTCGTTCTCATACACGAGCTCAGCTAGGGATTTATAGATAGATCTAGAAAGGCGATATGGAGAGTGCAATGGGCCACTACTGTATCAGCTCAAGAGGGAAATTATCTCGATTTCACAAGGAGATTTATTTATCTCCAGGTATTTTACTAAACTGAAACGATTTTGGGATGAGTTGAATTGTTTAGCTCCCATTCCACAGTGCTCACGCGAAGCCCTTAAAAAAATGTTCATATGGGTCTCTTAACCAACTGATTGAATTTGGGGACAATGATAGATTGGTACAGTTCTGATGGGTTTGAATGAAGAATATGATGTAATTAGGAGTCAAAATATGGTAATGAATCCCTTGCCTAATGTGGATAGGGCTTACTCGATGGTTGTTAGGGTGGAAAAACAGAGGGAAGTGAACATTACCTTTGTTGATAACACGACCAGTGTAATGCTGGTGCATAGTTCTGGTGGCAATAGTGGAAAAGGTGTTGGTAAAGGAATTTCCAAGAAACAGATGAATAAGGAGGACATGTACTGTGATTTTTATAAATTAAAAGACACACTCAAGATACCTGTTTCAAAATTCATGGGTATCCAGATTGGTATAAGGGTTCTAAAGATATAAAAGGAGGGGATATGAGTAAATAGTTGGTAACTATGAGTGATTCACCTTTGGATTACTCAATGGAGAAAGAAACAAAGAACCAGCCTGGAGACAAGATGTGGCAGCAATGATTCAACAAGGCATCATGAGTTTTATGCAAAGTCAAAGGAAGCAGACGCAAATGAAGGATAAGGGAGGATATGTCATCAACTTTGCACATTATAATGACTTTGTAGGTAGCATTATCAATCATTCTTTTACTTAGAAGGTTTAATTGAATGTGGTTCTTGGATAATAGACACAAGAGCTTCCAATCATATGTGCCATAATATTACTTTGTTTGACTAACCTACACCCGTAGCCAAATTTACCCCTGTTCACCTACCAAATGGTAAAATTAAGACAGTGGATTTCACAGGGAATATTATTCTTTGTGATAATCTTAGTCTGTCATTCGTTTTGTTTATACCTTCTTTTAAATATATTTGCTTTCAGTGAACAAACTAGCTTGTCAATCGTCTACCAAATTTACCTTTTATGCAACCTTTTGTGTTCTACAGGACCTTATGACTAATGAGGTCTTAGCAGTTGGGAAGGTAATTGCAAGACTTTATGTTCTTGATAAAACCTCTTTTCATAGACATACCATTTTGTCTTACATTACACGTTTAGGAAATAGTATCAATAAACCAATACATTGTCATAGTGTTGTTGATGATGCTTTTTGACACCCAAGATTGGGCCATCCATCTCTCAATGTACTGAAACAGTTGCAAAATTCTTTCAATAACATGATTTATCTGAACAACCGTGTGATGTATGTCATCTTTCAAAACAAACCAGGCTTCCTTTTCCTAGGAGCAGTATTAGTACAGTTGCTTGTTTTGAACTGTTGCGTATGGATCTTTGAGGTCCTTATAAGCAAGGCTCGATTAGTGGAGCATATTATATCCTCACCATAGTAGATGATTTTTCTAGAACAACCTGGACTTTCCTACTCAAACACAAAAGTCAAAATTCAGTTTTCTTAGAACAATTTCTTAAACATATCCGAAATCAATTTCATGCTACAATCAAGGTTGTTATAACAGATAATGGGACATAATTCTTGAATCATAGTTATCAGGAAATTTTTGCCAACTATGGAATTATCCACCAAAAAACCTCTCCTTATACTTCACAACAAATTGGAGTTGTTGAAAGAAAACATAGGCATTTATTGCAAACTGCTAGAGCACTTATGTTTCAGTCCCATTTACCAAAATAATTTTGGGGAGATTCCATTTTGACTGCTACCTACATCATAAATAGGCTTCCAACATCTATTCTAAATTGGAAGTCTCCATATTCTATTCTTTTTCATAAGGAACCTGATTACTTTCTTGAGAACCTTTGGTTGTTTGTGCTATGCTTCTAATACTTTTCCTCATAAAGACAAATTTGCACCTAGGGCTTTCAAGTATGTTTTTATTGGTTATTCTTCAAAGCAAAAGGCCTACAAACTTTATGATTTGCAAAGCCGTCAAATTTTCATTCCTAGCCTCTTAGGGATGTTGTTTTCTATAAAAACAGTTTTCCTTTTCAGTCCATTTCCTTGGATTCAGAAACAATTCCTTTGCCCAAACAAAATGTTTTACCATTTGTTGTGACTTAAGAATCCTCATCAGCTGCAAATCTTGATGTGGATTCTTCGGATTTTTTAGCTCCCTCTTCCTCTGATACTCCATGTCCCTACTGTGCTTAATTCTTCTCGTACACCTTCTCCATATCCTTTTGTCCTCTCCTCTCATCTTACATCAGATTATCATTCCTTTTTAGCGAATGTGTCTAATATTGAAGAACCTAGTTCTTTTGAGCAAGCTAAAACTAATTTGAATTGGTTGAATGCTATGGAGGCTAAATTGAAAGCCCTTGATAATAATCATACTTGGTACTTGACTATTTTGCCGAAGGGAAAGAAAGATATAGATTCTAAATGGGTTTATAAAGTTAAACTCAAACCTGATGGGACTGTTGATAGGTATAAGGCTAGGTTAGTGACAAAGGGCTATAATCAAATTGAGGGAGTGGATTATAATGAATGCTTTTCTCCAGTTGCTAAAATGGTTACTGTGAGAATTTTTATAGCTATTGTTGCTGCCAAAGGATGGCCTTGACATCAATTGGATATAAATAATGCATTTTTGCATGGGTATATTGATGAGGAGTTGTACATGTTACCTCCTCAAGAATATACCAAGGCTACTCCTAATCAAGTTTGTCGTTTGAGGAGGTCTTTATATGACCTTAAACAAGCCTCATGACAGTGGAATCATAAGCTTATTGTTTCTCTTTGTAAGCAGAATTTTGTGCAATCTACTCATGATCCATGTCTCTTCCTTAAATCTGAAGGAAATGATTATATTGCTCTTGTTGTGTATGTTGATAATATGTTGATCATGGGTCCGACGGAGGCATGTATTAATTAAGTCAAACGATTTTTACATGAACAGTTTACTATTAAAGATATGGGGTCTGCCAAATATTTCCTTAGATTGGAACTTGCTAGGTCATCTAATGGCTTGTATGTGAATCAACGAAAGTATGTGTTAGATATTCTCAAGGATACAGCATAGAGGGTTAACTTGTTCGAAAGGGGCAGCTACTCCTTTATCTCCTCAGTGTCGGTTTGATGATGCTAGCTCTCCTTTATTAGAGAATCCAGATAGATATCGGAGGTTAGTTGGGCGTCTCCTTTATCTTGATTTTACCAGTCCTGACATCACTCATGCAACTCAACAGTTGAGTCAATTTGTTCAAGCTCATACTAAGCAACATTATATGGTTGTCATTCATGTGCTCAAGTATTTGAAGCAGTCTCCATCTACAGATTTATTCTTTCCTTATAATAATCCTTGTTCTTCACAAGCTTATTGTGATGCGGATTAGGCTGCTTGTCCTTTTAGTTGGCGATCTTTAACAAGTTTTTGTGTCTTCTTGAGTGATGCTTCGATTTCTTGGAAGACTAAAAAACAAACCAATGTTTCTCGATCTTCCGCAGAGGCTGAATATCGTAGTCTTTCTACTACAATTTGTGAGTTGCAATGGATTTCTTATTTATTGGCTAATTTTCAGGTGTCTATTTCTTTTCCTATTTTGTTATGGTGTGACAATTTGGTTGTTGTTTCTATTACTGCTAATTCTATTTTTCATAAGAGGACTAAGCATTTAGAGATTGATTGTCATTTGGTTTTCGTTCTTCCTCGGCATATTCCTTCCAAACTTCAATTGGTAGATATGTTTATTAAGGCTTTATCAACTCCTTTTTTTTTTGTCCAAGTTGGGCTTGTGTAATTAGCACCAAGCTTCACTTTGAGGGGGGCTGTAGAATATCTTATATTTATTCAATAAAGTATCGATGTGTACTGTGTAGATATACTGTAGAGATATGTACTGTGTAGATAGTTTAGATAGTTTTTGCGTTTTATATTTTTAGTTGCTGTCGTTTTTGTATTACTAAACATTGATGGTATATAAACCATCTTTTTTCTCTTTCTCATAATGAGAAGTAACAAGTGATTATGAAAATCACTTTACCAAAATTGAGTCAATCCTTAGAATCTCCAGATTCTTCACTCTCTCTTTTGTTTATTTATTGTAGCTATATTAGTAAGAATTAAAATCCCAAAATCAGTTTTTCATCTAGTTCATGTAGCTGGGGACCGTAACAAGCGGGTAGGGTTTAGCACATGATAACATGTTGGTTGTAGCCGGTGTGGTAATGTAAGCCATATCTGTAGATAATCTAAGGAAAAAAGATAAATCGATCATAATTTTCATGGTAATGGTAATCACGTTTATTGTAAACTAAAATACCCTTGTATATTTTAAATGTCATTTGTGGATGCATAACGTGATTTAGTTTATAAAAGACATTTGCTGGTGTGGATGAAAGTATATACATTTGTCCTATATTGTTTTGAATTTGAACTCTGCTAGACAATAGCCAGAAGGGAGCACGAGTAGATACTCACGAAGGTACCAACCTATCTTCTTATTCTGAATACCTGAACGGTAGCTGAATGCACCATATATTCGGCTAATTACATGAAAGAGCTTAGGCCAAGCTGTAACCGATCACTTGTGACTATCTGAATCATCTTCCTGATTTAAGGACAACACTTTTTTTATGAAGATATACTGATCATATGTAACGGAATAAATTATGTATCAAGGCCTCCAAGGAGGAGGGGGAGGTGGACTTTGTGGATAAAGAGGTGGCACCGCCGAGAAGATGGTGTTCTTATCAATTCCAATGGTACCAGCAGTGGTGGTAAGGGATGCGAGCGCAGCAACTAATCCAGCATTTCCTGCTAAAGTAGGTTCAGTGTAGTTGAAATTGTTACGAATATCATGGAAGTGGTCAAACCTATCAGGTCCTCCAACCATGGCTCCTGTAATGTTGTTAGGATTTGGATGTTGGTTATCACGCCACTTCCATCCACCGGTGCATGAATACTTTCTGTTATCGTGGGGTGTTGATGCTCCTCGGTGATGCACTTGCCTTGGGAACTTGTCACCGTACCCCACCACATAGCTCATTTTCATGGGATTATCACCTAATATGTAGTCTACCTGATGTATCATTGATTAACAAGCAGATAAGAGATAAAAGTCGTTTCATCTTCTTAATCTAGCTAATTCCTTTATGTATATATATAAGTTTCTAAAGCTTCTCTCTTTTCATCCAATGAACTATATTATGATCGAAATGTCAGAGCTTAACCTTTGGTAGCTTCTGTGGACAGTGTCAAGTTTGGTTCGCTGCATTCTGTAATTTGACATTGGATTCTTATTCTATAACATCTGTCTATAGCTTAGCAAATAAAATATATGTGTGCATGTCTAATAGAAATCTTATGGCAACTAATCCGAGTAAATACCTGGGAGGTGGCAAATTCTCGTAAATCATTCAAATGTGTAAATTCGGAGCCACAGTAGAATCCAGGAACATCTGTGGCATTCATATAATCGACAAATAGCGATGCCAGGAAGGCAGCATTTGCTACAAACTGAAGAGGCTGCGGCCTCCCATGGTTTAGTTGGATCATTCCCCCTGTTTACGTACGAGTGTTCCGTATATAAGCCTTAAACGTGAATGTGTGTGTATATATATGTATGTACATGTAGTGGCAAGAGCATCGTACTTACCTGTAGTCCAGTTGAATACTTGGTACTTCTGAAGATAAGAACACATGTTGAGAATGGTAGCATTGTGATACATCTGCAACGTGTCCTCATAAGGATATCCAGGACTTAAGAAAATCCTATACCTTGTTAACAAGAGCATGGCGGCAGGTAGCTTATTATCCCAACTCAGCACACTCAAATCTGGAGTCCAGTAAAAAGCTTTGGAATTCCTTGCAATGCCTGGGTTAGTTGCTAGTGAAATGTAGCTCAGGTTCCCTGTGGCATAGTACAACCATGTAGCACCCCACATGTACTCGTCGTAATACCCCGTGGAATTGTAGAAAGTTGCAATTTCAGGATTGTCTCGAGAATAACGTCTTCGTCTCCCACCATCCCTAGCAAACGCAAACACAGTCTCTGCACCCTTTTTAAGCTTTTTGGAATAAGCATCATCGTCTCTGAATACAATGGAGGCTGCTGATAATGCTGCCGCGATTTCACCTGCAAGGTCCGGCCCCGAAGTTACGAACAGGGAAGGTCGTCTATAGTCCATGTCTTCTGGTCTTTCCCAACAGTATTGATCATCTGGAGTTGTAGAACCATTCTGCGCGGTGCCAACCTATGTATAGAATTAGGAGCAAGGAGTGAGTTGTAGCGTTCAATTAGCATTTTACTCACTATTCCATCCATTTCCAATAAACAACGTAGGAGGTGGTGTATGGTATATATGGTACGTACCTGACAGTAAATCTTATCGATTCTGGTGGAACTAGAATTGAAGGTTAAGAGCAAGTAATCAGAACCCCAACTCACAAGGTCTCGCATATGTTTATACTCGCCAATAGCTTCATATTTGTGTTTATATTCGATAAGACTCCAGCTCAACATGGTCATAGCAAATGCCATTGGAAAATGGAATTTGATGTTGTCACCAGCGTCGTAATATCCTCCAACAAGTCCCCTCTTCAAGTCTGTATCATTTCCATCTTGTAGCCCTGAGTCTCCTCTCCATACTATGCCATTGCTCTTTGGCAACCTACCAGCTATGGATATGTACATGAATTGATTTAATTCAATCAAATCCTATGTTACGACCTTATGTACGTAATTAGGAGGATATATTTTGCTGACTAAGTCTATCTATTGACAAATGAATCGTCTAGATGAGATGAGAGTACTATATATCAAACCACATATTATCTTCCTATAGTAAATATGGCTTTTTTTTGCATCAGCATAAGAGATAGAAATCAAGGAAGGGATACATACACTTTTGAGCATTGAAAAAGAGAAGAGCCTTGTGGAGGGCAAGAGTATAATTGTCAGGTGGGGGAGGACGAGAGGTGTGCTTAGGCAAAGTCTCGGCAATGATGGTGGGGAGTGCAATCACTAGAAATGCTATCCCAATGGAGTAGAGGGTCCACTTGAACACCTTGTGGCTGCACACTATGCAACCTAAGTCAACGTACTTTTTCCTTTTCTTCTTCTCTTGAGGGTACAATAACCAGCTCTGTTGTGTCTCATCCAACAGATGATGCTGATGATGAAGGGCAGCTGAGTCCCACTCCATAGTCTTCTTCTTCTCCTCTTCTTCTTCTTCTTCTTGGTGATTATGATTCACCATCTCAAACGTTCCTCCCCAGTGATTTCCCGAGTACATCTTCTTTATATATATATATATAAAAATATATGTATGTATGTATGTATGTATAATTCTAAACTCACAGGATGTATGAAATGTACTCGCAAAACAGAAACTAGAATGATAACACTTTGAAATTATGCATTCTGAACTTTGATGACAGAGATCATCTGTCTCTGCATATGAACATGTATATATCAAACAACCAAGATTAAGACGAAAACAGAAAAAGAAAACATACCGAGGTATTCAGGAATTGTATAAATATAAGAAGATGTTTGTAGCTGCATACATATGTGTACAGGAAAAAGAGGCCAAAGAGCCCTGAAGGAGTCAATTATGCTTTACCCATGTAGATTCAGAAACTAAGGACGTGACCTGCACGATTCCAATGTTCCTGTCTATAAATATATATCCAACCATCTACAGTTATATTAATTCAATACATGTGAATGTGATGTCGTGAAAAGAACATATTCTGGTTTTGGGAATATAAAACTCAGCTGTATACTTCTTCTTCTTCATTTGTCATTTCGGCCACATAATAATACTGAGTCTAGAGAGTTGACTTTGTCAATCTTCATTTAATTGAAAAAAAAAAAACCAAGAAGAAGAAGAAGAATATACTTTAGTTTTAAAAGCAATAGTTAGATAATTTGTTTTTTTGGGAATGGAAGGTTTGATGGCTTTGAAAAACGCTTAGCTGTAATTACAAAGGATATTAAGTTTTATCTGTAACGCGTGTAGTGTAATAGTCTTTCTTTTTGTTTTCAAGCGTGAAGAGTTAGAGAATGATGTGATGAAGCCTTTGAATTGAAGTATATATATTTAAGGTAAGTCGTAACTGATGGGATGGTGTGGCATTAATTAATTTAGGTACATGAAACTGACCAAATCATTGGAACCAGCTCATCTTCTTTTGTATATATATAAATGTAACGCGTTTAATTTTAGAGGCCATGACTTCCCACAAACACAATATATATATATATATATATTTCTAATTTGCTTCGATTGTGATCATATCATGCGTAATTCTTATTTGACTTGCAATTAAATATTTTTAAAGTCGTATGTATATATTATATTATATTCCAGCCCTCTCCGTCATATGCATGCGCGCATGTTATTCTTAAATCTTCATTCTTTCTGCTGCTGGTGTTCATAATCCTTTTTTGTTTTTTTATTCGATACAGCGGGTCAGTCAAATGGTGTTAGTTAGTGCGCTAATACCTAATTTATGTACTTTGTGAATTCATGGCTTTTGGGCTCAAAACAGTTCGCCCATTCTGAGCTTAGGCCTCAGGTTTCTCAGCTCACTCTCCTGATTCATTTGGGTTTGGATTATCATCGTCCAGTGACATTTAGTTCGTTCTTCCTCGGCCATTCTGGAGTATAGCTTCCATGTTAATAAAGAATACACGATTAAGAAAAGCATTATCGTTGGGAGACTCATTAAAAAATACATAATAGAGATATTTAAATAAGAAATTGATTATAATAGGGAGAACAAGAATATGGTAATCCCTAACTCTTAGGTATGTTACCGATTAATTATATTTTTCTCACGATAGAATAAGCTACTGATTTCATCTTTTTAGTCCGTTAAGTGAACTCATTGCGATTGTCCATTGTGCCAATTTTTGCTTTTTAAGAGAGACCGATCCCTTGCAGCAGCTTTGATGATATCTCTTCAGGAAACAAATGGGCAGTTTTGTTAATTAATTTGGATAACAACTCAATTAGTTCTAGAGTATCAGAAGCAGTGTTGAACCCTTTTATACAGGTAAAGTCTGGCAATTGTCCGTCCCAAGTATTCTCTATCTCTGCTTCACAGTATAAAATGATCAATTGGAGGGGCAGAGAGTCCTAGAGTTATGCGTAGAGTGATTTCAGATTTTTACAATCCATTTCTTATTGATATTTAACATATTTCTTCACTTATCTAAAACTCAAATTCAATTCTGCTCCATAATTCTCAAACCAAATGGTTTTATGTATCTTTGCTTCCCCTCATTATATGTTATGATATTCATGAAATTTTAGCGAACATGAGGAAGTGAAAAGGTTTCTAAAGATATAGAATTAAGTTGTGAAGCTTAAAAGTTTTCGTCTCCTTCCTCGCTTGCTCTCCTTCTTTGTTTCTCTATGTTGCGTATGGTTGTCATCTCCTATATGCGGAGACGAAACGGAACAAAAAATTGAAGACGGTATGGAACAAAAATTGAAGATAGTAAGGTGTTTGATTGTGATGAACAAAACAGAAAAAATGTCTCCGTCTCAAGAGCAGAAATGTGTTTAGTTGCAATGGACGAAACAGAAAAATTGTATCAATGATGAAAATACCCCTGCTCCTTAATATGATTAGAAATATGTAATTCATTGATAATTTTATTACGAATAATTTGTATTAATAAAAAAATTAACAAATAATTATAATAACAATTAAAAATTAATATCAAATAATAATAATAATAATAGCAAAATTAATAATAATAAGAGAATTATTTTTGTATAATAAAAATAATAATACAAAGAAAACAAAAATGAAATAAATAATAATAATAATAAGTGAAAAATGTATAATAATAATAATAATAATAAAATACAAAATTTATAATAATAATAATAATAATACATATAATAACAATAATATTAATATTAATATTAATAACAACCAATACAAAATTAATAATAATCATAATAATAATAAGAATAAAAATTATTATGTAAATTAAATTAAATTAACAATTGGATAAGAACTAAAATGAGAAATTTAAATATTTCATTAATCAAATGAGACACCAAAAACCCACATACATCAAGTTATTGAATCAAAAAAATCCTACGAATTACAAAATTCAGTACATAAAAATTTAATAAAACGTCTAAGTATTGATAGAATTTATTACATAATAGGTTCAACATACATTCAAATAAAGCATCTAAACATTCATAGAATTAATTACATAATAAGTTCAACATACATTGAAAAAAAAAAACAAATAACATTCTTGGAATTAATTACATAACTAGTTAAAGATACAATAAAGCCTTATAATTTATTAATAATGTCCTTAACAATAATTCTCAAAATGACTCCAATGGCAATGAGTAAAAATGCTTGACTCCATATCATTTTTGTCTGCAAAGTTGCAACTTCATTGACTTGTTCATTTGTTGGGAATGCAAATTGAGGCGGCATTGATGAGGGTTCATTGGCGGTAGGAACAATGTCTTTATTGCAACGCGTCCGCCTACATGGGTCCATGACATAAGCACTCTGCGCTTCATCCAATGTTCGATACCTCTTGAATCTAGCATTAGGAAACCTCTCAGTTGCCAATTTGACATCATCCCAATTTGTAAAAATACCTACTTGACGTTCAACAAAAACTATATACAAGTTGTGTCTGCCCATAGTTAAGTACCTAAAAATGAATCATATTATCATCATTCATATATGTACATAAATGACAAACATTAAGAAGTTTGTAAACCAACCATTCACCATTAATAGACAGTTGTACAAATAAAGTCAACATATAATCATATCATCATTCAACAACACAATCCCGCATACATATCCATGCAAATTAAGAAAGCATACATCAAGTCATATTTCATCATCTAACAGGCTCCTAACATAAACCTGTTTTTGTACTGAAGTTAAACCCCAAAAAATATTCCCATAGTGAGCATTCTTAGCGAAGATATTTGCAGTCCTGATAACTTTATCAATGAAGAAATCCAAATTCCCAAGCTTTTCACCTAGCTTAGCTCTTTGCATTCCTACAATGGCATCCGCAATTATCCTAGCATTCTTTTGACTAGTGTCAATGGCACTAGCAAATGGGCTGCAAGGCTTTCTAACACTTCACTATCCCTTATCTTCCTTTTCCCTTTGTTTTATTGGTTTCCGTCAGTGTTGCTGGAAGATGAGACAAAACCAACTACATGGGCCGAAGTAGTTGGAGCAGGAGTGGCAATGGGACTGTTGGATCATCTGGTTCAACAGAAATTGGTTGAGCAGCTGGTGGTTCACCTTCAGTTTCATTCGTGCCAAGCTGCACAACAGCAACTGAAGCATCTTGAGCCCTTCCACCAGTGGTTATGTCCTTCCCAAAGATAAACTCAAGTCTTGGGTAAAGCGGGAAAGGCTTTCTAGGAGTATAGTACTTGGTAGGGTGCCTCTGGAATAAACATAAGAAAACATCAGCATGACAAACATATTATTATCCGAATACTTCTATAAACAATCAACAATTAACACAAAATTATCCTCATCCATTCATCCAGCACTTGCTTGCTGTCAACCTCAATGCATTGCTTGCTTTTATTTCAACCAAACCCACTACAGCTTAACATGTCAAAGGCTGTCTGATATTTGTCCTTTAACCTCTTGTGCTTATTTCTGACATGCCTCTTGTCAATCCCACAATCAGGAAACTTCTCCACCATCATTCGAGCAAGAACTTGAAAAGTACCAGGCTTAAATTGCCCATTATCAGCTCTGTGTGTTGGGCCCCGTTTCTTTTCTTTAGTGATTAAGCTTGTTTTAATTTAATTTCGAGGTTTAGTTTGCTTATTAAATTATTTGAGGATTTTATGAGTTTAGGCCAATAATTTTTAATGATGAGTTTTAGTTAAATTAGAATTTTTGCTAAATTGTTAGAATGAAAAGCATAAGATGGTGTTAAGGTGAATTAGGAGGTTTGTATATGTTTTTAAGGCCTTAGGTAATCAAGTGGGCTTTTAGCCCTTTTAATTGTCTTTAAATGAAGAAGAAAGAAAGCAATTGGGCTAGGGTCCACGTAAATTGCAAGGAAAGGAGAAAATAATGAAGCAAAATGAAGAGTGTCGTGTGTGTAGTGTAGTAACGAAGGCAAAAATAAAAAGAAAGAATAAAATCATTGGATGAGAGGAGAGGAGAGTCACGAAACTTCTAGGAGAAGGAGAGAGTAAGTGACTTGTCATTTTAGGCTTAGGTTTTTAAAGTTTAAGACATAAGTTTTGTTAAGCTTAGAGAGAGAAGTTTACGAAAATTCAAGAAGAAAAGAGAGGGAGAGAGAGTTTTCGGCAAAGAGGAAGAAGAAGAAGGAGAGAAGAAGGTTAGGCTTTGGATTTTCTTAGCTTCTGGATTTGAGAGAGTTTTCTATCAAGGAAAAAGGCAGAAGGAGAAGAAAAAAAATAGATTTCGTGGGTCATTCCTAAGGCAAGAGGATTTCGAATTTTCTTGGAAATAATAGAGAGATTTGATTTGTAAGAGTTTAGGAAAAGCTTAGGTAAGGTTATATAGGGTTTATTTCATGTTTTCTTTTCTTTAGAAATTCTTAGTTTAGCAACTGATATTAGGTTGGTTTTGGTTATCTATGGTTAAGGTCAAGAACAACAAGAGGAATTAGCAGAAAGGCGTGTTGACCAAGAACAAAGCTTAAGGAATTAAGGTGGGTGACTTTTTAATATTTAAGTTGTAAGCTACTAAATTGTTGTGAAATAAATGTCTTAAAAATGTTTTCCGATGATTTATAGCTTTTAACTGAATTGATGATGATTTGAATGTTAGCTGCCTTTTTCGTATACATATATATGGAACATGTTTGAAAAATGGTTTGAAAGTTGAAAAAGATTTGATTATGTGATTTCGGAAAAATGCCATGTTCGGCAATTATGTGTGAATAATGTGAAAATGCATGATTATTTGGGTTTGTAGTGATCCTCTCTATTAGCAAGTGCACTTGTCTATATAGGCTTCGCCCGCCTACCCGCTAGTGGCATAAGAGCTCCGAATTTCGGACTCCCCTCCGTTCACAGCTACACATGACTGCTTGGCGGAAATTCAAACGATTCGTTATATGATGATGTGCTTTTATGTTATTATTGTTGCCTTTGCAAAAATATTTTGTTTTATCGGAAAGTGATATTGGTAATTGGTGACTTGAAAATGATTGTTTCGGAAACTTTTGTATGCTTATGCTTATGTATTAAACTGTTACCCACTGAGCCGTTGAGCTCACACCCCATTCTCCCCTCCACAGGTAGCGAGCGAGAAACCGAGCCATACATCGGGATTGAGGAATTACTTCGATGCTTTTTTGCTTTTGAAATCATACTTTTGGAAACAAAGCTTTATATAACATTTTGGACAACGAATGTATTTTGTATTTTGTTCTTTGAACTTTTGATGTATTCGGGCAAAAATGCCCTCTAAAGCTTTGTATTGATTATGTTCTCTGTAAATGTAAAAGGATTGGGATATGTAATGCATCTTGTGGTTATGTTATAAAAGTGTAATAGTGTATGGTTGAGAATGACGAAAAAGAAAGAATGGAATTGAGTTACTTTATGGTTTGGAAATGAGTAGATGCTTAGGAGTGAGGTTGCTTGATGATGTAAGAAATGTTAAAATCTTAGGAGTGTATTGTTGTCTTTGAAGATTGAGTTTTTATGCAGGTATGGAGCTTGTATAAGAAAATTGAAGTTTTGGCTAGTTGAACCTTTAAAGGAGATGCTGTCAAAATTTTTACAAAATTTGGCAGCAACTTCGAGTAGGTTTTAGACCCCCTTAGAGGTTGAATGAGGTTGGGAAGTCTTCTGGAAGTAGCTAGAGCATGTTAAGATCTTTCCGTGGGTATATGATATGTCCCATTCGGACTTAGGATGAAAAAGTTATGACGCTTGAAAGATGACAGCTATTGTTTTGGTTAATTTTACTATTCATATAGGCATAATGTGGGTAGGAACTTTCAGCAGATTTTTATTCCTTTATTTGATTGATTTGTGTTTTATTCCATTCATGAAAGTTGGAAAGCACATTTTATCTTTCCAATGAGGTAACCTATGACATTTTTACATTTTTGTGGTAAAAGTTATAAATTTCCAAACTTTTGACCATAAATAGGAAAATTCAAATGTGACAAAAATTTTGAACCAATTTTTGACTCCTTAAATGACCGCATTAGTTTTTACACTCTTCTTGAAAGTCGTAGAATTTTCCTTTAGCTTTCCATAGTCACTAAGTTTGTAAATTTTGGAGGTCTAGGTAGAAAGATATGAATTTTTGAGTTTTCTGAAATTTTAAAAATTGAAAAAAAAAGGAAAATCGATTTTCCCTTCGGATGTCGCACTCTCGCGAGTGCGAGTGTCTCGCATCGCGCGAGCATTCGCGATGGCGAGCGTACTCGTGATTGCGAGTGCAAGCGCTCGCAGGTGCGAGCGTCTCATCTAGCTAGCGTACTTGCGATCGCGAGCACTCGCGAGGGCGAACGCTTAACCCATGCGAGCAGCTCGCGATCGCGAGCGCCCGCGTGGGCGAGTTCGCGTCCTCGATCTTTGTCCCTGTTGCTTCTGATTTTCAACTTCTTTTATTATTTTAGTTTCTTTTATGATTTTCTACCACTTTTTCGTCAATAACTTTTTCGTTTAACCTTTGATTTACTCCGTTTTCGAAGCCTTTACTTTTTAAATAAAAAAATTCTACCCTTATTTGGTAAAATTAGAGTTTTGGGGTGTAGTGAGCATTTAGGTATAAAATAAAAAGAAGACAAGTAGATGGAGTTTGGAAAATTTAGCAACTTATAGAAATCCGAATGAAGAGAATTATTTTACGAATAAATGTTGAGACATGAAATTTCGATTTAGTTTAAGATTCGAATTACGTTGTGGGCCCTAAGTCGAGAAATTAGATAGATCGAATTAAGGTGAATTTGTCAAGATCCATTCGGGAGTTAGCAAATTAAGTTTGATTTTTTAGAATTCTTCTGTGGTGAGGAATCCCTCCCTCGTGGGTTGCACGTCCAGATGTCACATAGGACGTCGGACCCATGTCGCACCAGGGTGGGGTTTCAACATAAATAATCCAATCATATTTGTTCTTGCTAATCAGTCAATGATTTATAATTGATATTTGAAAACAACTTTTCCAAATTTCAATTTACTCTGGCCAGAGATTCCCAAAATCATTACTAATCAAGAACAGCAAAACATTCTTCTTAATTACTTTAGGACGACAAATTCTTTATTGATTTACTCAACTATCTCCACATAGTTCATACAACATCCAACAACTACCGAATTGAACTATTCCAAGAATAGAACATAAGTAGCATCAAAACATAGTAATTCTTACATAAGATAACTTTGGTAATCTCAAGTCTAAGGATCAATTATACAACTATCATAATAAGATAATCCACAGACACACAAGTAATGTTTCATTTGGGATTTTCATAATTGAGCCAGTTTAGTGAATTTATTCACTAATAAGCACCCACATATTTGTTTAAGTATCTTCATACTTTAATCTATGAGATCAATTATTTTTTCATAAAAAAGAAACAAATATGTGCTAGTCTAATAATTTCATCAATACCCCCTCTTTACGAAACTATGACTAGGAACATTTTAGGAATAATACAAAATTGCAATTTGAATCTCATAATTGTAATCATATTATAATTTCTAATTGCACAACAACTATTCCAGAGATTTTATCTTTATGATTAATAATTAAATAATTAAAAAACACAAAGATAAAGAATGTCTTTTATTGAATAAAACAATTTTTATACAATTAAATATACAATCAAAATTAGTTGCAAGGGCATAAATCAACATTTGAAACATCAAGGTTATCGATATCGAAAATATCTAATTTCATCTGTGAACAATAAATAAAAGTGTAATTAATCTTAAAATAAATGAAACAATATTGCATATAGTTAATAAATTAAAAAATTATCATAACTTTATCCAAAACATTTTCAATCAAGTTATCTTTTTTCAAATCTTTAGCATGCTTCAAGCAAGGTAAAGTTAATTCTATTATCGCAATAATCCCCAAGTTAATGGTTTGTCGCACTTCAATCAAACTAGTGGAGAGCAATAGGTTTGAAACATTGTTAAGTAAGCAAAGTTGAAGAACCCACGAGGACATTTCATGCCACAGAATTTTCGGAGCTTGTTAGTGAATAGTGATGATGCTAACTCTGGCAATTTTAGCCTAACAAACGTGTGGATCTTCCATTCTATGTCATGGCTAGAAGGAGCTTAAGTGCCAGTTGTTGCTCATGTGGGCTGTTGGCTTGAAATATGTGGGTCACCTTCGTCCTTTTTATCTTGCTATTTTGATGACGCTTTTTACGACAATTTTATGAATATAATTGAAACTTGAAAGGCATATAGGATATTGTTCTACAAGCTTAGTAAGAGGCGCTGCGAATAAACACTACTACATAGCATAACGTGAATAAAGTTTGGCTTACGTACGAGGACTTCAAACACTTGATGTAAAAGCTTATCAAGTCTATGACTTAACCATTGTATTTAATTGTGTAAAATCTATCTTGGAAAATTGAAAGAGAACCAAATATAATCAGTTCAAGCGAAAACGGGACCTGAAATATACAATAAATACGTACGAAAACAAGGATTAAATTGTCCGTTTGAGACTGTTCTCTTCAATTTATTGCAAAAATCTCTCCCTTTGTGCCCGTTATAGCGCATTTAACGTGTTTGTTTCTTAACTCAAGCCAACCATGAAGAAAGGAGCGGCTCATAGGCTTTCAAATATTCTCCCCCCAGTGAAAGAATGATGTCTTGTTCATTCGATAATGAAACTTTTAACATCTCCATTTGTTGTTTTTGTACACTACTTAACTAACGAACGTCCTAATGACAATTGAGATTTCACTTACGCCGGACTGGAGAACCATAAGAACAAAAATAATAATGTCGAAATGCTAATTCTAACCAACAGCTGTAAACTTTTGTGTGTTCCTCCTACCTTTTCAGATCGTGTATTGAGTCCAGCTCGAGGACCGCAGGTACACTACTTCAAAGTATGTACTGTGATGTGAAAAGACATTTCTGCCTCGTAACTCTTGTCCGCGTACACTTACTTGCTAATGCCAGTTGGGTTCCTGCAGGTCCTTTTTACCAGTCTGGTGATATTTGATCTACAGGTCCACTACTATTTAAAGTAGTTAGGAATGCAAATTTTTTAGTATCTTACTGAATCTGATCAATCCCAGTAATAAACTTGGCAAGTCTGAATGAAAAATCCTGCCTACCCATGTACAATATCAACATTTATAAGTACGAGGCCAATGGGCATGCTATTTTTTTTGTCGATCTGTGGTTTAATAATTCAGAGGCAATCTTTTATATCACTTTTTTATTAAGAGATATTTAATTCCCTTTTTACTCTAGGAAAAGAAGAGTAGGTATGTCTAGGATACCTAATTAAAGTGATTACGTTTGTAATTAACTTGTAATGGATGGTCCAAAAGAAGAAAAAAAGGTTACAGGGTGAGCATATGGAACTACAATTAGCAGGCTACCAATACTTGCATCCTAAGTTGGTTTACTGTTCTTTTCTTATAAATTTTAATTGATTTAGATATACCTAATAGGTGCTCATCAAATAGCCACTTACTGCTATAATTCCAGTCTCATTTAATGCTGCGGACAATTTACCCGTAATTCCATGGTGATGTATTATTGTTACTATATTTGTTATGTGTAAATACGCTGATGAATGCAGACATAGTGTCGTGTATATATATTTGGTCCTGAATGTGGAGTTTTAGCCTCCGAAACTTGTCCACAGACTTCAAAGAATGCGTTGAACACATCGCGCTAACAAATCTCAAACAAGTAGGTCACTTCTACAAAAATAAACAAGGTTCAAATTAGTTTATTAAAAAGAAACTTGCCAGAGGCCTTGTTACCATCTTTGGATTTACCAATTTCTTCGTAGCGTTGCTATTTTCAAAGATTCATTGTTTTCATATCACAACCTCATCGCCATTCAGAACCTATTTTAGCAACTTATACAACACCATCCATTTAGATTCAATAATTTTCTTGCTCATGAACTCGGATTCAATGAAGCTTTCAAGAAAGGGGTAAAGACTTATATTGTAGGTACCAAACAATTTGCTTGTCTACAAAAATTGAAAATCATTAAAGCTGAGCTCAAGCTGGTGAACACTACCAAAAGAGCTACTGCTTCCATTGTTACCTCCGTCAGAACTGCACTAAATCGTACCCAACAGCAACTAGCTGTCACACCTTTAGATCAAACACTGCTTGATGTTGAAAAAATAAATCTCTCTAAATACTTGCAAGTCGTGAAAAACCACTCATCGCTCCTTCAGCAACGAACTCGCGTTAATTGGCTCAAAGATGGTGATAAATGCACTCAAATCTTCTTCACCACAATTCTAGCCAGGAAAAATCACAACAAAATCTACTCAATCACCTCCAACAAAGGAATCCCTCTACACAACCCCTAGGAAATACAAGCTGATGTCGTTAAATACTTAACTACTCTACTTAGTATGCCTAACTCATCAATTGCATCCCAAACAAATTTAAATCATCTCAACCTGCCCAAATCACCCCACCCGAGATTGCTAATTTAACCAAGCCCGTGGAGGAAGCTGAGATTGAAGTGATATTTTTTGTTTGACTCCTCAGAAAGCTCCAGGACCTGATGGCCTCAATGGTTATTTTTTTCTAGCAATCATGGCTTACAATCGAAGAGTGCAATCAAAAAATTTCTTCTGCGACAGCTCTCTACTTAAGGAACTTAACCGCACCTTCTTATGTTTAATCCCTAAGGGTCCTTACTCTTCTACTTTTAAGGATTACCAACTTATATCTAACACCAAATTTATTTATAAAATAATCTTCAAGATCCTTGTAAATCGGTTGAAGACAGCCATAGCTCCCTTGATCAGTGATAACCAAGGAGCATTCTTGAAAGATCGAAACATTAGAGACAATATACTCATCGTCCAAGAATTGTTAAAGGGCTACTTTATATTACGCATCTTACCTAACTGTACCTTGAAGATCGACTTTCGTAGAGCTTTTGACAGTATTAGGTAGGCATTCTTATGGCAAATGTTAGCGGCATACGATTTCCACCTCAATTTATCACCTGGATGCGTGAATGTATTTCATTTGCAACTCTCTCTTGAACCGATTGGCAAGGATCATCAAATAAATTGAAAGAATATTCAAGAAGTTCTTATGGAGCCATTTGAATGGATCATCCAATATGGCAAAGGTTAAATGGTTTGACTTATGTTTACCGAAGGAGGAAGCTGGACTAATTTATGCCACATCAAAACTACTAATCAAGCCTTACTACTCAAGTCGTTCAGATGGATTTTGATTGACAAAACCTCTCTCTGGCTTAAATGGTTACACGCTTATTTCCTATGACGAGCAAGTATATGGGCTATTCCCAAACATCCATCGCATTCACATTTTCTAAATCAACTCATATAGCTCCAAGACAGAGTACAACAGGAGATGTCCTATGAAATAAGGGATGGTCGGTTAATCACCTTCTGGTATGACAATTGGTCCATCCAAAGACCACTGATTCATTCTCTACATCGACTAGGAACTCACATACTTCCACTTCACACCAGACTGCACCCCCTAGTCCACGACAGCAACTGACGCTTTTCTCTTCGATTACAACATCTTCAACTTGCTCAACCCCTTAACCAGAGCACACAGGATAATTCTATTGGAAGGACAAATCTATTCACAATATCACCATCGATGAGATTTAGCAACTATTAAGAATTCACAATCCTATAGTCGATTGGTTTCACATCATGTGGAGTAAGTCCCTTACTGTAACACCCCACTCCCGAGTGACCCGAACCCGATATCATTGGTGATATCCGAGTCCGTACCCCACGAGGGTGGCGTACTACATCAGTCGGTCGATTAAAACTTAGTATACATTTTTTTTAAACCAGTGATTTCACGTTAGTGCGGCAAAAACAGTAAGTAACTAAAACCCATGTTCATAATAGCCCATTTACAGTTATTACAGTCATCCATGAATAATTTACAATCAGTCAATGAGTAAAACCAGAGAACCAAAATGGGCTTAGTAGAAATACAAAGCATAGTTATACAGTGATTGCGGAACACAATTTGATAAGACACTAATGCAGACGCGAACTGATCCCGACCTCTATCTCAACTTGCACCCAGACATACTCCCGTGTCAAACGGGGTATTCTTCTAATC